>RCUC01139168.1:0-94092 GCA_003697995.1 Taxidea taxus jeffersonii | reverse complement strand
AGCCGAAGGCAGCCGCTTAACCCACTGAGCCACCCAGGCGCCCCTAGCCTGAATATTTCTTAAAAGAAAGCAAGCCTGGGGACGCCTGGGTGGCTCAGTGGGTTAAGCGGCTGCCTTCGGCTCAGGTCATGATCCCAGCGTCCCGGGATCGAGTCCCACATCGGGCTCCTTGCTTGGCAGGGAGCCTGCTTCTCCCTCTGCCTCTGCTAGATTATTTTTAAGCATGAAAGTTGTTTTATTTCTTCTATAAATATGTATTCCATGTAAGGGACAAATCTTGGAATGTAGTTTGAAAAATTTCTCAAGAAAGAAAACAAGGGAAAATGTTATTAATAAGTACTTGTTATTAATAAGTACTTATTAATAAAATGTTATTAATAAGTCTTCATTGCCAAGTTTCCCTTTTCTTCAAAGAAAGAACAAGACCAGAGGTGTGGAGGCAGGACACTCAGGTGCTTTGCAGCACACAAAGTAAAACAGCCTGATTAGATAAACAGCAAGCCCAGCGAGCAATTCTCATCAGTTGGGCACTCAAAGAGAAACTGTAAGAGTTACTTGCACTGAGTCACTTGACCACCCAAATTGCTTCCATTTTCTACTTCACACACTGAAAGTGATGACCTTCATCTCTCTCTCTTCCTCCCATTCTAGAGACACAGCAAGGTTGTCATAGCTGTGTTTAATGAATGAAAGAATGAATGAACTCTGATCTCTTTGGTATGTGTAATGAATAAAATATTATTGATATTAATAATGAAATACAGTATTCAACTTTTAACTGGCACAGATTGAGATTTCATTTCTTATGTCTGCAACTGTTCTTTGAGTCATCAAAGGACTTTAAAATCAGTTGAATGTTCAGCCCAAATATTTTTATATATATATATTTTTTTTGATAGAAGTATGAGTCAAGGATATTGGAGCTAGAAATATGCCCTGGGAGAACCAGGATTTAGTGTGTCTTCTCAAATCTTCCCTCTCTCCCTACTGCTCTTGTCCTCCCAAATACACTCTACTAAATTCTCAGCCAAAATTTTTACAAGACAATTTACATCAGAGCAATTTTAGATACTGAACATTTATGGATCCTTTGAATACTAGAGTAAATAGCTGCATTAGATTAATATGCAATAATTAAAAATAATATTGCAATTAATGGTGCAGGAAGATTTTAAAAACATGTTAACTAAAATGCAAATTCAAAATAAAATAAAATAAAATGCAAATTCAGTGTAAGCTCCCATTTTTGTTTAAAAAAATGCATGTGCGCAGAGACATAAAGATTCACTTTTCAATTGCATTACTAGGTATTTACCTAAAAAATACAAAAATACTAATTCAAAGGTATATATGCACCCTGATGTTTATAACAGCATTATCTACAATAGCCAAATTATGGAAAGAGCCCAAGTGCCCACTGACTGATGAATGGATTACTTCTGAGTAATGGTATATTTAAGAGGGATATATATATAAAATGAAATATATATATTACACATAATATATATAATGGAATATTACCCAGTCATAAAAAATAATGAAATATTGTCATTTGCAACAACATGGATGGAACTAGAGTGTATTGGGCTAAGTGAAAATATGTGAGGGCTCCTGGGTAGCTCAATTTGTTAAGTGTTTGTCTTGGGTTCAGGTCATGATCCCAGGGTCCTGGGATCAAGTACCACATTGGGCTCCCTACTCTGCAGGGAGCCTGTTTCTCCCTCTGCCTCTGCCTCTCTCTCTGTCTGTCATGAATAAATAAATAGAATCTTAAATTTAAAAAGTTAAATAAGTCAATCAGAGAAAGACAAATATGATATGATTTAATTCATATGTGGAATTTAAGAAAACAAACAAGCAAAGGGAAAAAAAAAAAAAAACAAAGAGGGAGGCAAACCAAGAAACAGACTCCTAACTATAGAGAATAAACTAATGGTTACCGGGGGGAGGTGGGTGAGAGGATGGATGAAATAGATGATAGGGATTAAGGAATGCATTTGTCATGATGTGCACCAAGTGTTCTACAGCTAAATTACTGTATTGTACATCTAAAACTAATATGACACTGTATGTTTAATAACTGAAATTAAAAAGAAACTTTAAAAAAAGAGTTTTACTTTCTGATGACTAAAAACCAGATTTTTTTTGTTTTTTTATTCATCTATATTTTCAGTTTTTTCTATTTACTGTTTTAAGAAAATATGTGAAGAACTAAATTAAAAGTTTCAAATTCTTTTTGGATAAACATATTTTGAGGTGATACATATGAAGTTTTTATTAAGAACAGCTCTGTTAGGGATGCCTGGGTGGCTCAGTTGGTTAAGCAGCTGCCTTCAGCTCAGGTCATGATCCCAGCGTCCTGGAATCGAGTCCCACATCAGGCTCCTTGCTCGGAGGGAGGCTGCTTCTCCCTCTGCCTCTGCCTGCCACTCTGTCTGCCTGTGCTCACTCCTGTGCTCTCTGTCTGATAAATAAATAAAATATTAAAAAAAAAAAAGAACAGCTCTATTAGACGCATGAAAAAGTGCTCCACATCACTGGGCATCAGGGAGATACAAATCAAAACCACAATGAGATACCACCTCACACCAGTCAGAATGGCTAAAATTAACAAGTCAGGAAATGACAGATGCTGGCGAGGATGAGGAGAAAGGGGAACCTTCCTAGACTGTTGGTGGGAATGCAAGCTGGTGCAACCACTCTGGAAAACAGCATGGAGGTTCCTCAAAAAGTTGAAAATAGAGCTACCTTATGACCCAGCAATTGCACTACTGGGTATTTACCCCAAAGATACAAATGTAGTGATCCAAAGGGGCACGTACACCCGAATGTTTATAGCAGCAATGTCCACAATAGCCAAACTATGGAAAGAACCTAGATGTCCATCAACAGATGAATGGCTAAAGAAGAAGTGATATATATATATACAATGGAATACTATGCAGCCATCAAAAGAAATGAAATCTTGCCATTTGCGACGACGTGGATGGAATTAGAAGGTATTATGCTTAGCGAAATAAGTCAATTGGAGAAAGACAACTACCATACGATCTCCCTGATATGAGGAAGTGGAGATGCAATGTGGGGGGTAGGAAAAGAATAAATGAAACAAGATGGGCTTGGGAAAGAGACAAACCATAAGAGACCCTTAATGTCACAAAACAAACTGAGGGTGGCCGGGGGATGGGGGTAGGGAGAGGGTGGTGGTGTTATGGACATTGGGGAGGGTATGTGCTATGGTGAGTGCTGTGAAGTGTGTAAACCTGGCGATTCACAGACCTGTACCCCTGGGGCTAATACTACATTATATGTTTATTTAAAAAAAAAAATACCACTACTAGGAGCATAACCACTCCTGGAAAAAAAAAAAAAAAAGAACAGCTCTGTTGGATTTATAAGTAGGTTTGAATTGTATTCACTGTTAGCTTTATATTTATAAAAGCTTTTCTGACATTTGGTAAATATTCTGTTCAATAATCTTTCCATTGTTGCCTTTCCTAATACCCTACACTCACCAGTTTCACCACTCACTAGCAAAATATAAGCAGCAATGGCAATCACTTGCTGTGTTTCCAAGATTTGGTAGTTAAATTCTTCAAGAAAATCAGCTGCAGGCTGTACATTCTGAAAGAAATTCTCTTGATGAAGAATCTAGGTAAAGAGCCCTGAGCAGTGAAGGCCAGTTTACGTGGGAATATCAAGCACTTTATACAGGCTCTTGAAAAGAGAATTGATGAATAGAGCCTTTTTAATGACTAACCCTGTCTTTTTTGCCAAACTATACTTTGCTCCATGTAAAAGAATTCCTGTATGAAAGAGACATTAAAGTGCCAAACTGACTTTCATGAGTCTTTGAAATCTCATAACTTCATAGTAACAGACCAGAAATTTTTCATCAACACTGTCTATGTACCAGCAAGAGAAAGAGTTTGTGTGTTACACAGGTGGTACTAGAGAAGTAAAGGATACAAATGGAAATACAATTATTTCTGTTTTAGAAATATTTATGAAATAGATAGGGAGTCAGACCAATCATAATGCAAAATGGAATAAACTAATATAACCTTCTGAGGATTAACTGGTTTTAAATGACAGGAAAGAAAGTAGGGAAAAGATATTACAAGTTCATCAGGACCAAGAGCATGAGGGCATGAATATATACAGTATACTTAGAAAAATGACTAAAGCTTAGCATAGTGGAAGATTGCATTGGGAGGTGATCTATACAAGCAGAATGAAATCAGTCTTGCAGACTGTGAATGCCATTTTAGGATATGTGACTATATTTTATAGGCCACAGGCAGACATCTAAATTCTTTATTGAACATAAAAGGTGGAGTAGTATATTGAAAGGCTAAAGACAGACACCAGTTGGAAAGTTACTGGAATACTCTGTGTGTGAGATGCTATCACTACCTACAGTATTAGAAGAATAGTTGAAAATAAATAATAAATTGATGAAGCACCATTGTGCAAGCAGAACAAACAGAATTTAGTAATTTATCAGTAGTGTGGGTGAGGGCAATGAAAGATTCAAAGATAGCTGAGCTTCCTTGTATGAGTGACTAGGAAGATGAAGTACCAGCTCCACTGGATAAAGTTTAATTGGGTTTTGAGACATCATGCAAATTCCTGGGAATTAGAGTTAGAATTTCAGGAAAAACATAAAGTTGGTAGTTACTGTCCAGAAGCCAGAGCAGGATTTAAAAAAAAAAAAATTGTGTTAAACAATAAAAAGTCTAAGACCAGAAAAATAGGGAAAGATTACATACTTTTTTGAGGTTAATCAAAGGAAACAGAAACAGTAATATAAATAAGGAAAAATACCCGAATTTTTTTTTTAATTCTAAAATTAAGAAGAAAATAAGATCTTTGTTACCTCTGACCAGAATATAAGAACTATGATAAAACTAAGTAAGGAACAATTTCCGGGAACAATGGAGCAAAAAGGTTAAGGAATGAAGAGTAGCCAACAGTGGTTAAATATAGCAGAAAAGTGGGGGAAGCTGAGGCCTACAAAGAACTAGAACTGGCAAACTATACATTACTGATGACCTCTGAAAAGCATTTTCAGTAAAATGTGGAAGAAAGAAGTAATAAAGAAGCATTTTAATGGATGGTTAAGAAATAGAGATAGCAATTTAAAACAGTCTTTCAAAAATTTAATAAAGTTAAGAAGACATATGAGGTGTCAATTTGGCAGAGAAGCAAGGCCTGAGAAAGAGTTTTTCTTGTTTACATTTGAAATATGGGAGACTTTGATATATTTGTTGGCCAAAGAAAATCTAGTGAAGATAAAAAAACTAGTTATAAATTGAGTGATAAATTATGGATAACAATTATGGAACTGTGGATAGTAATGAATTCAATTAGTAAGAAGAATGAATTCAATCAAGGACAAAGGAACTAGCCTGGAAACTAGGAACACTTTTTCTATAAAGCAAGGACAAATGATGTGGAAGTCCAGAACAAATCAGTTTACTGGGAGGGAAAGAAGTTGAGAACAGTATGTTGCCCTCTTTCTTTACTACTAAAGCAGAGAGCAAGAGCAACTCTATGGCTTAAGATAATACACGGATTTAATAACTTTATATCATAATGATGGTTCACACAACAATCATGAAGATTCAGAAAACTTTAGGTGGAACATCTGACATAACTAAGGGTAACATAAGGGTATAGCTCACAGACCCAGAAGATAAATGGACCACAAGAGAAACAATTACTACCACTGAAATTATGTTTCATTTGGAAAAACCTTTTAATTAAGATAAATTGAATCTATTTAGTGCCTGAAAAATCCAGTTACTACATATGGGTCAGTGAACTACACATCATACCACTACTTTTATGTAAGCCTATTTTCACAAGCACCAACAGCCTCAGAAAAATATAGTGTCAGTGAGATGAACAGCTAGGGAAAATACCATCGTCTTCCTATTCAGTATTGGGTGTGACCATAAGCACAAACATGTTACTTAACCTTCTGTGCCTCTTTTTTTCAATGACACTGATCTGACAGGTTTGCTATGAAGATGAAATAGCTGTTGCACAATAAGAACCCATGAAAATTAATCACCATTTTCTTCTTCCTCCAGCTCTTCTCATCCTTCTCCTTCTCCTCCTCTTTCTTCTTTCTTCTACTTCACTATAATTCTTAGTTAATTCCTTCAGCAAACATTTATTTAAAACTGACTATATGCCAGATACTCTACTATCCTGGATGTATATTGATGAACAAAATATACCTGATTCCTGGGTTCTTTGACCTTGCAAACTAGTACAGCAGGCAAATGTTGAGCAAACAAAAATATAAATAAAAATATATTTTATATTTGCAAATAACTTTAAATATATCTGTATATAAATATAAATAAATCTATGTATAAAAATTGCAATAATTTCATTGAAAGTAGCAGAAAGCAAGAAAAGAGACTGATACAAATAATTATTCTAATGTGGAGGCAAGGGAAGGACTCTTTGAAAAACTGACAGTTAAATGGAGATATAAAAATCCCCAAATTTTGAAAGAATGGATATTATTTAATTTTCTAAAAAGTGTCATCCAAAATTTATTTATTCCCAGTCAGTTCAACTAGTTAACATTTTAAGTGCTTTACCATACACTTTATACTTAGAATTCCTGTGCTGAAAAAAAGAAAACAGAAAAGTCTTTGCTTGAAGTCCAAGATTGTTTCTATAAAAAACAAGTTAATCAACTAAAAAGTAATAAATTCCATTTAAAGAAATTGACTTTATTTATTTATTTAGAGAGGGAGAGAGCAGGGGGAGGGACAGAGAGAGAAAGAGACTCAAGCAGGCTTCATGCCCAGCACAAAACCCAACCTGGGACTCGATCTCACAACCCTGAGATCATGATCTGAGCTGAAATCAAGAGTCAGATGCTTAACTGACTGAGCCACCCAGGTGCCCCAGTAAACAAAAAAATTTGAAAGAGCTTTAAATGAGTGTTACATGTTTTAACTAATTTTCATCAGATTAGTTCATGTAGAGGATACGATCTAAAGCTAAATTAGCCAAATATATAACCTTAAGGAAACAAGACTTTATACTGAAAGGACAACTAATTGTAGTTAATTTGTATAATGTCTGTCATGTAGGTATCACTATAATGTTGTCTAGGTGTCAGGAAAATGTTCTTAGCTCTGCCAGAAATATTATATGGGAAGGTTAATTACATTTAGGCTCTAAGACTGATAAAAACATCTATGCTAAAACATTCAAAGAGAGGAGTTGGAAAACTATGGTGAGATTATACAGACTTCAGAATTTGAGGTGAAGTGGAAACAGTAAAAGACCAAGTTTGGCTAAACTAGTGATCAAAATCAGAAAATAAAAAGAGAAATAGTAAGTCTGATAGTTAAGTCAAGAGGGTTGATTTCCTTTTACATAATCAGATTGCCCAAATGCAGGAGGTCATTGAAATAAGGCAATAGCCATGGTTTAGCTTCAGAGCTTAAAAAAGGAAGAAATTTTAGGGCCTGACTCTACTTAAGGGATGTCTTCACTGCCAAAGGACTTGAAATATGCAACTGAAGCCAAGTTTACTGCCTTTCTTGAGGGCCCTGACATTCGTGATTATTGGTATATTAAGCATGTAAGATCTCTTGAGAGTAAATCTGCTTTTATAAACCTTATATTCTGATTTTCCTAACACCTAACATCATTCCACACAAAAGAGAAGAATAGTAGAATTTTCTTGGGTATTTTACAGCTAACAATTGAACTGAAGTGAAGCCATTGTCCACAGTGAAGAAAAATATAAATAGGTAAATAATGAATCAGATATGATTATGTCAATTATGTATCATTATCAGGTATAGTTTAAGCAAGACATATATTAATTACAATATAAAAATATTCAATATACTTGAAAAATAAAATAAGTACAATTTATGTATACTTAAAGAAATAAATCAAATATATTTAAAGACAGACACCAGTTTCTGTAATGAAAGTAGTTATCAGCATCAATGTAAAAGTGACTAGCTCAAACAACAAATGTATGAAGTAGATACACTGCAAATTTGCTCCTTTTCATTAGCTTGTAATATTAGCTTGAATTCTATATTCATATGTAATGTGTATTTTTCTACATTACAACAATTACCAATTGATGACTGCCACATAAAAGAAGTATTTTAGGAGTTTTTACCTCTACTTACCATACTTCTTTACACTTACTGGGTTTAAAATCATGACATCATTTCTTTGAAAAATCTTTAATTATACTTCATTGCTTTGAATAATTTCTATGCACCCTATGAATTTCACTGAGAAATTAAGATGGTGAGAGTTTACTTTGGATGTTATCATTTTAAATCATTTAGACAACACTCTGGTTTTGCTAAATGGTATAACAGACAAAAAGCCTAGAATATTTAATAGATTAAACTCTTTTGGCCCTTCTACAAATCATGTAAAATCAGGGGGCAGATGGGGAAGGAGTCTCAGGGAGGCAAAACTAAACTCAAGATTTAAATATTTCTATGTTGAAATTTAGTCCACAGTGATATCACAAACTGACTTCTCATTGAGATTAGTATCAATAAATTGACTGACCTGTGAGATAAATATTGATTTTAGCAAGCCCTAGGTCTGCATTTATACCAGACAATTCTTCTTGACATTTCCTAGGATGTAGAGTCAATAGATGAATTGTTATATTTACATTCTGAATAATTTCCCGAATCTTCAGGAAAGTAAGGTTTTTCATTCTGTTTTGGAGAAGTACTGACCAATTTATACCTGTATTTTGTGATATGCTTTCTAAAAATACCCAAATGGAATATTGCTGTATTTGTTGCTCTAATTTGATTCACATTAATAACACTGAATATCATTCCCAATTCACTGCTATTATTTATATTCAATATCTTTCCATTTAACAGATTTCTTTTTAAATGTTTCCATTATATTCAGATGACTTTGACATGAAAGCAACACATATGGTCACAAAAGCTAGCCCAGAAAAAAAGAAAAATTTAGCCATTATTTAGCCATAATTATTGTTTGTAAAACCAATATATTGTCCTGAGTTCTGAATCCTGACTATCATTTTTCAGTCTCCATTCCTTTCTTTTTTTCCTGGTTACTTATACTGTCTGCTTTACTTCACTACGCATGAATCTTTCTGAATCTCAAGGTTAAAGAGCATTAAATAGATTCCCTGAACCTTAATGTTGAGAAGACATTAATGAAAAACAGGATGTCCATGTAATTTAACTTGTCACTATTCACCCCAAATCCTCCCTGGTGTATTCCCATGAGAAAACTGTCATGGCACATTTACACATTTTTCCGTTTAAGCTGCTCATCTAACCTTTAGAGAACTTAATTAAGTACATCTAAAAATAACAGCATATACTTCATAGAAATTGAATTTTCCTTTAAAAGTTAACAAAACCAATGGATAAAAGCTTGCATAGTTGTAATGAAAAACAAAGTGAAGATATCAGCTAAAGGGATATAAAAGATGGAAAGAAAATTACTGTGTCATCAAAAAGATAATGAAGTTTAAAAGAAATAAAAAAGATGAGACATTTGTAGAACATAAAAAAACAGTTTGTCTAGAGCCAATAAAAAGAAAGAAACTTTGGTGAAGGAAATGTCACTAATTAAGTATTGTTAAAGCTGAAATGAACATTTTATATTATGCTTTAATAGGCTAACAAATAAAAAAAAAGGTACTAAAATAAGCATTATCTAGTTTTCCACAGATCAGGGTACAGATTGTATGACATTATCTCTACAGGAATACAACCTAATCATGTGGTGCTATGACACCATAAGGCAAAGTGAAAATGCATTTTGGAAAAGACCTTGAACTTGTATGCTATATACAGAAGGAAGCAAATACATTTTTTAATCTATGAAAAGGATGAAAAGGCAACACCTTTGAAAGTAATCTACAAAGAAACAAAACAAAACAAACAAACAAAAAAAACAATTCTATCCCAACCATCCTAGCCTGAGATTAGTCTCATTATTAGCAGAAGTTAAAAATTATAATTATAACCCAGAAATAAACCCACAGTTTTATGGTCCATGAATCTTCAACAGAGCAGGAAAGAGCAGTAGGAAAAAGACAGTCTGTTCAACAAATGGTGTTGGGGAAACTGGACAGCAATATGCAAAAGAATGAAACTGAACTACTTTCTTACACCATACACAAAAATAAACTCAAAATGGATTAAAGACCTAAACGTAAGTCCTAAAACCATAAAAAATCCCAGAAGAGAGCACAGGCAGTCATCTCTTTGACATCAGCAATAGCGACTTCCTTCTAGCTATGTCTCCTGAAGCAAGGGAAACAAAAGCAAAAATAAGCTCTTGGGACTACATCAAAATAAAAAGCTTCTGCACAGCAAGAAAACAATCAACAAAACTAAAAGACAACCTACTGAATGGGAGAAGGTATTTGCAAATGACATAGCTGATAAGGGTCAGTATCTAAAATCTATTAAAGAATGTATCAAACTCAAAAAAACAAAGTAATCCAATTAAACCAAAAAAAACAAGTAATCCAATTAAAAAGCGGGCAGAAGACTTGAGCAGACATTTCTCCAAAAAGACACAGAGATAGCCAACAGACACATGAAAAGATACTCATCGCTATCAGCAGGGAGACGCAAATGAATGCTACAATGAGATATCACCTCTTACCTGTCAGATTGACTAAAAACAACAAGAACAAACAAGTATTGGAGAGAATGTGGATAAAGGGGAACTCTCTTGCACTGTTGGTGGAATGCAAATTGGTGAAGCCACTGTGGAAAAAGAGTATGGAGTTTCCTCAGAAAGTTAAAAATAGAACTGCCCTGTGATCCAGCAATTGCACTAGTAGGTATTTACCCAAAGAATATGAAAATACTGAATCAAAGGGATACATGCACCCCCGATGTTTATAGAAGCATTATCTTCAGTAGCCAAATTATGGAAAAAGCCCAAGGGCCCACTGACTGACGAATGAATAAAGAAGTAGTGGTCTCTGTGTGTGTGTGCACATACGTATGTATGTATCTATATATATATATAATGGAATAAAACTCAGCCATAAAAACTAATGAAATACTGTCATTTGCAAAGACATAGAGCTAGAGAGTATAAGCAAAATAAGCCAGTCAGAGAAAGACAAATACCATATGATTTTACTCTTTTGTAGATTTTAAACAACACAACAAATAAGTAAAGGGGAGAAAAAAATGAGACAAACCAAGAAACAGACTATAGAGAACAAACTGATGGTTGCCAGAGGGAGGTAAGTAGAGGTATAAGGGAAATAGGGGATGGGAATTAAAGTGTACACTTATCATGATGAAAAAAAAAGAAAATGATAAAAATTATAATTGTCATAATTATATTAAAATGTATTTTCAAAATATAACCTTATACTGCAAGACTGTAATAACAAGTGATGGTGAGATGTTATTTGTCATAAGACTGACAAAGATGAAAATATTACCAATATATAGTGTGGGGAAACAGAGTCACTGTAGTGTAGAACATGAACATCTTTGTGGGGAACAACATGATGGCAGCAATGAATGTTAAATATATGTTAAATATATTTAACATTCATTCATAAAACATATTACATATAATGTTAAATATAATATTATATTAATTATATTATGTTAATATTATTAATATTAATAATGTTAAATATAAATATTCTTCAATCCAACAAGTCCATTCCTAGAAGTTCGTTCTAAATAGAGACTATAATATGGATATAAAGATATACTCATAGTAGTGTTGCGTGCAATAGCAAAAAACAAACAAAACAACAGCAACAACAAAAAATGAACCTAAATGTTTCATCAGTGAAACAGAGTTCATTAAATGGGATGGTCAGTATCCTTTAACAGTGGAGATGCCTTATTCATTGATATGTCTTAAGGAGATCTTCTTAAGAAGAATAAAATTTATATATACATTTATCATGTTTGTATATACATATGTATTTGCAAATGTGTGTATGTGTGTATGAATTTTATTTTTCTTTCTTCTTTTATTATACTTTTTGCATTTGCATTTTATACAATGAGCATATATTTACCTTTCTAAACAGAGTAAAAAATAAAAAGAAACAAGATATTGTATTGTATACATGGAATCAAGAAGCAGAGATAGAATGACCTGCTCCAAGGCTCACCAGGTAGTTAACAACAGGACTAGGACTAAAGCTCAGCTTACTATGCTACCTCAACCTGTATCCAAGGAATAATAGAAAGGTTGGAGTTTGCCCCCCATTAACGTGCATTAATATACAAGATTACACTGAACTATAACACTTCCATTTGAAAACAGATAAGAAAGAGTCAAACAAGAGGGTAAAACAACCATAACATAAATCCTAGAGATCATCATTAATTCAACTTAGAATTTTTTTATATGATGATTATAGAGTTCACTCTGTACCTATTATATTAGCAAAAACCTCATGTTGCTGATAGCCAGCAAAGGAACTTCAAATAATGTAATATACGAAAAATATATATGTAATATATAAATATTATATATTTAATTATTAATATGTAAATGTTATATATTATATATAAATATTATAAATAAATATTATAGATTAATATGTAAATATATATTTAATATAAAATATATATAATATATAAAAAGAAAAACATTATAAAACACAAGAAGAAACTGAGGCTCAAGCCTGATTTCTTCTAGCTCACAATAAAATAGAATACCTTGTAAAATTGGAATTATAATTGAAATGGCAATCAAAGAAGCATAGAACACATTACATCTATCAATGGTACATGTCATTCAAAGACAAATATTTATTAAGCATCTGAAGCTGCAACTCCAGCCTATTAATGTTTATTGGTGTCACTCTTTTGCTTTTGTAGACAGTTCTACAACTGAGAGTTCTACAATTTATCTTTATATCTTCTCTGTCTCCATATCAGCACCACAGAACACAAATGATTTCTCTGCCTGAAGGAAAACCACTCTAAGTCCCAAATGCAGATACTCAATTAAAAAAAAAAAAAGGTAGGGATGCCTGAGTGGCTCAGTTGGGTAAGGTCACGATCACAGGGTCCTGGGGTGGAGCTCATCAGTTCTAGGATGGAGCCCCTTGTCAGACTCCCTGCTCAGTGGAGAGTCTGCTTCTCCTTCTGCTCCTCCCCACTGTTTGTGCGCTCTCACTCTCTCTCAAATAATTAAACAAAACTTTTTTTAAGAATCTTAATGTCATATTCCCTCTAAGACTTTTACCTGTGAGAATTTACAAGATCATGGCATACAATCAAAATAAGTTAATACACATATTACCAAAGTTGAAATTTATAATTATATAAAACAAAATTGCATTAAACAACACTAAAATAAAATACCAGAAATATGACCAGATATTTAGGCATAACTGGGGCAAAAGCGGTGCTAACAGTAAATTTTACTTTCACCTTACTAATGGCTCATTTACCCTAACCTTGCCCAGATGTCACAGGATTTAACTCTGTGATCTAATAGAGTCAATGAGAGGTGGCTGCCAATACAAGAGTTTTCTCTGCCAGGATTTTGCCTCACTTGAACATACAGCCCAGGGAATCAGAAAGTCAGGCCAATGTTTACCTAGTTAGTCACAGGATGACTTATGGAGGGTATTTAGAAATGAAATAAATCATCTGTGGCTCTCGCAGTAGAGCAGAGGAGATTCAAAAGTACGTCACAACTTACTCAGATCCGTATACCAGGGAACACCTATGACTCAGTCTCCTGATTTGTCTAGAAAGGAGCACTAGGTATTCTGTAAGGTGACTAAACCCCTTGGATGATGTCTTATATTGGGCTGCTATAAACAAAATGTCATAGAGTGGGTGGCTTTAACAACACATATTTATTTCTCACATTTCTGGAAGCTGGTAAGTCCAAGATCAAGGTATAAACAAATGCATTTTCTGCTGAGAGACCTCTTCTTTTGCAGAATGGTCTCTTTTCACACAGCAGAGCTAGAGAAGAGCTCTTGTCTTTCTTCTCCTTAAAAGGACACTAATCCCATCAGGACAGCCCTACACTTATGACCTCATCAGTATCTAAAAACCTCCCAAAGGCACCACCTCTAAATATCATCACACTGGGGAATGGACTTCAACATATACATTTGGGAGCCAAGGGAAGGACATAAACATTTAGTCTGTAATAGATTACAAGTGCATTCTCAATTGGTTATTGCATACCAATCAGAATGGTTTGTTTCCTGGGACACAAAACAATTTTGGCTTAGGGAAAGACTGGAAAGGAAAGCAGAGGTGCCTACTCCCTCAGATCGGAAGAACTAACAAGGCTATAAGTGCTTACTTCCAACATAAATGTTACCTAGGGATGACATAATCACAGTATAATTCAAGGAACAACAAGAAAGCTTCCCAACTATACTGTTTTCCCCACACAAATTCAAATAATCATTAGGTGGAAAGTAAACATTCCAGGAAAGGATAAGGGGGGGTGTTGTGGGGATGATTACCAAACATTTCAACTTAGGTTAATTGTGTTTACTCAGATTTTTCCCAATAGTTAAAATTCATGGGAGAGATTTCTGATGAAAGGGACTGAAGAAAGAAAAGGTAATTTTGGATTGGGAATACTACAGAGAAAAGAGGGCATATGTACAGGGAGGGCACTGGGCAGCCAATGATAGACAATAGGAAAGCATGTATGTGAGGAATTGCGGGTGGCCAGAAGGAAACAGAAAAGAAAGAAAGAAATGTGTGAGGGAAAATGTGAACTTTTAGATTCTGATTATTCCAGCTCTCTCCCTGAATGAGCTGAAGCACAGCACTCACTGAACACCTGCAAAGAACCCAGCACCCAGAAACCTTGAGGTGCACCATGGTGCAACATAACCAACAACAGAAAAAAAAGGGGGGATGGGGAAGTTGGTTAGGACTCAGAAGACTGTAAATTAATCTGATGATTCTGGAATGTCACATTCCTTTCTGGGGCCTTGTTTCCAAATTGCACTCTCTCAGGAAAGGTTTTTCAATCTTGGAACTATTTATATTTTTAATTAGATAATTGTTAGCTAGGGGAGGCTATCCTGTGCATTGTGGGATATTTAGAAGCATCTCTGGCCTTCACTCACTAGATACATTAGCATTCCTCCAGTTATAATAACCAAAAATGTCTCCAAATGCTGCCAAATGTCCTGTAAAAAACAGAGCCTCTCTCAGTTGAGAACCACTGCTACTTGTAATTTTTTCATTCTTTAATTGTATGTGTTTAATATGCCAAAGTAATATATAGTAAGCAGTAAAGAGCATAGCATAGCATAGCGTCTGTAGTCAGAGTACCTGGGGTAAAATCTCTCTTTACCACTTGGAAATTACTTTTGGCAACTTATTTAATTTGTTTGTAAAATGAGAACTGTAATAGCTACCTCATAGTATTCATTAGGGGATCAATGTATATAAAGTACCAAGAAGAGCAAGTTCCTCTTTGCACACAATTTTATAAGTGTAGCCATTTTAATTATTATAGCCCTAATCTTTCACCTAGAACATTGGGCTGGTACTCTGATGACACATAGAGGATTCTTTTGACTTGCTTCCCCAGGTTAACCCCCCATATCAAACATGTAATATGCAAAGCTATCCTTTGGAGGAAATGTCAGTTAGACTGAGAGCACCATAGGAAGAAGAACAGATTTATGAATTCAGTTTTGTATCTTCAAGCCCCCAGCATAAGACCTGGTACAAAAGACGCATTCAAGAAATAGGTGCTAATAGAGAGACCAACTGATACAAGAATGATGTAAAATACAGATAATTTCAAATGTATTGCTTGAGATTCCAAAAAGCCTAGAAGTGAGTAAAGACTTATTTATATTTGATAGTACCCTTTATGCCAAAAGATAAAGAAATCATATCCCAAAAAAATCATATCCGTGTACTTTAACTTTACAGAATAGCATTATTCTGATATCAGTAGTAGTTATGAAAACAAACTACTCTTTAGCCGTATTTCTTGCAATACTGAGGAACCAATAAAAAGAATAAAAAATTAATTTGACTGCATCTGCAGCTTGTGCCCCACTCTCCACTAAAGACACTGGATGCTTGGGAACCTGAGTGGCTCAGTTGGTTGAGCGACTGCTTTCGGCTCAGGTCATGATCCTGGATCATGGGATCTGGGATCAGGTCCCACATCAGGCTCCCTGCTTGATGGGGAGTCTGCTTCTCCCTCTGACCCTCTCCCCTCTCATGCTCTCTCTCTCATTCTCTCTCAGATAAATAAATAAATTCTTTTAAAAAATAAAAAAAATAAAGACACTGGATGCTTAAATTCTAATATAGCTTTTCAAATCCCCCTGCCCCCCTTTCTCTCCTGCTCTCTTGCTTTCACTCTCACTCCCGCTCTCTCTGTCCTTGCCAAACAGCTCTACAAAGGAAAATGGAAAAACTGAGAGTAGAAACTTGTGAAATATAATTCTCCCAGCAATAAGGATTTTTATTGTCAATCTAAAAACAGCTGACACTGCCTGAAAGTAGGACCATAAAAATAAAATACAGCACACATCCCCCATTTGCCTACACTTGAAGGAAATGAGACATTCTCACAACTGTTATGGCAGTGAATGTTACCACGTTTGGTAGTTTGCAACAATGGAAAAGGGGGGCGGGCAGAGGGGGAGATCTCCTGATCCTTAGGATACCTCCTTGCTTTTCAAACTGAAACAGCTTAATTTAAGAAGCTATACATTGAAAATACACCTTCATGATGAAAATGTAGTTCAACTTCTTCATAGTTCTTACTCAAAAATCATTACCTGCTAGTTATAGGACCAGAGAAGTAACTCTTGCCCTAAGATTGTTGAAGTCATTTATTTCTACTTTCAAAATTAAAATTCTTCATAAACAAAACTTTCTGATTCCCTCTTTTATTGGTCTCCCCAACTATTCCAATCCTTCACAACTCTTACCTCTACAGAAACCTTTCTTTCTGCTTCCCTGAAAAATATAGTCAACTATGCATTAAGTGCATCAATGTCATGATTAGAAATGTATCTGTAATTCAGATCTTCTCAGATTAGCTAATTCTTATCCCTAAGGGACTGTGATCTATCAAGTATTCTTTTTTTTTTAATTTAAGCTTTATTTAAACATATAATGTAACCCCACCACCCTCTCCCAAGCCCTCTTCCCCCCACCCCCCTCAGTTTGTTTGATGACATTAAGAGTCTCTTTTGGTTTGTCTCCCTCCCGATCCCATCTTGTCTATCAAGTATTCTATTCTCTATACCTTCCTTCTCCTTCTCACTGGACTCTTTTCTTCCAAATAAAAATATGCATAAATTTTTCTAATCATAAACTTTTTCCTCTGAATGTCTCTCTAGATTCTCTCTGACTATTGATCTATTTATGCATTCCTTCAGAGTTAATATCTTAAAGGAGTAATCTGTGCTCTTTTTCACAGCCTCATTACCAAAATGGATCTACCCATTCTAGCATAGCCTCTAATACCATTCACTAAAATCATTGTTGGGGAGGTCAGTAACAAATTCTACATTTCCAAAATCTATATGCTTCATGTGACAAATCCAAAACAATTACCTGATGAGAATTATTAGGCTTTTCCTTCCCCAACCAAAGATGTATTGTTTTGCCCTGTTTCTCTTACCTTCCTTCCCTCTAAAGAAGATTCTTTCTTGCCACGTGGGTTTCTTTGGGATTTTATGATGGAGGATCAGGAAGGAAGAGGTAGGAATACAGGCCAAAAGGTGAAGAGCTAAAGACGGTGGAGGAAATTTGGGAGAACATTTTTTTAAAAGGTGCCATAAGAGCAGTCATACTGAGAGAAACCAATGAAACAGATTAAAGAATGTGATTATAAATTTACTCCATAATATTAGGCAAATAAATGGAAAACTAAGTTGTTTTGAAATTATTTTCCATAATGTTCATGTCCTTTTTATTATGATATTTCTCAGAGAGTGGTCAATTGTTACACTTATCATATCTGACTTCTCGTCATTTGACATGACCAATTAAACCTCCTTGAAGGTCTTGATTTTCTTCACTCCTATCACTTTTCTTTGATTTTTTTTTTGACCTAATTTTGTATCTCTAGCACCCTGATTAATACCATACATGAAGTTCTTTTCTCTCCTATCCAAAGAAGTCCACGATTCGAGACTGACCTAAATTCTCTCCCCTCTTCATTACACAACCCCCCCACCTTGCAATGAGAATATACTTGTTCTGAGCTGAACTGAATCCTCCCAAAAGTCATATGTTTAGGTACTAACCCCCCGTATCTGGGAATGTGAATGTATTTGGAGACAAGGTCTTAAAAAAAAAAAAATGGTGAAGTCAAAATGAGGTCCTGAGGATGGGCCTTAATCCAAACTTACTGGTGTCATAAGAAGAAACTGAGACACACAGAAAGACACCAGAAGGACCATGTTAGGGCACAGCAAGAAGCAAACACAGAAAAAAGATCATGTTAAGGACACAAGAAAGCAGCCATCTGCAAGCCAGAGAGAGACATCTTAGAATGAAAATAACCCTTGAACTTAAGGCTTTAGGCTCCAAACTGTGAGAATATATATTTATTATTTAAGTCACCTAGTCTATGGCATTTTGTTATAGTAATCCTAATGATACAAAACTTAAATATTTGTTTTGATATTAGACCAAATAAAGATTAAGTTACCACTAAAGTCTGATTCTGATTCTGTATTCTGAAACAGAGTTACACAATACTAAAGCTGAAACTTCTTAGAGAGCATTTAGTTGAGTTGTTTTTTTCATTTTGGGGGTGTAGTAGTTTCTCATCTTCTGAGGGTGACTAGATTCCTTTGTAACACTTATGCAAGCCAGAGTCCCTTCCTCAGCATAGTGAATGTGAGAACATATACATAACTTTTGTGTAAATTTTATCTTATTTGGAATTGATTTTACTCTTATATGAATAAAATTTTTAATAATTTTTTTCTTGTATGATAATTTTTTTAATTTATGAATAAATAATTCTTTCTTTAATTTTTTCAGGAAAAAATTAAAAGTCACTTTCTGAAATAAAAGACAATGACTTGCACTGGTTAAATAAAAAGAACACTAATCTGGCTCTACAGCAAATTTCAATAAGAAACCTGATTTGAAAGTTTTAGATCAATATCTTGGATATTCAACAGATTTATGACTTTGTTGTAGCTTGGGAGCAGGAGGAAGTGAAAAAACCTAGCTTTCTATATAAGAGAGCACTGCCATATTACCAGAATTAGAATAACTATTACTCTTTTTGCCAGTCAAGGATAGGATTGTGTGAAGAAACAAAACACTTTCCAAGACCCTTTGAAGAAATTCTAGTCACATCATTTCCCCCAGTCAATAAGGTCACCTTTGGCAAGCACTACATCACTGATCCTGTCTATTTCAACGAGAAAATAAAATAAATCCATATTTTGATGTTAAGGTCATTGAAGCAGGGGTAACTTTCAAAGAAGTTTTTTAGTACTTTGATATATTCAAAGATTTCTGCCAATGGATAAAATGACAGGACCGTCAGTCTCACCTCCAGGCTCTAGAAGCACTAGGCCTGGAATTAGAAAGTTTGTATATTTGTCAACTCTGTCTACCTCTCATGGTATGAAAACATGGCCAAAAGAGCTCCTTCTTTTCAATATCATTCACAGGCAATGTAAGAATCTTAAATCAGAAGATCTGCCCTTCTTCCTTGGTCCAAATTATCTGACAGTGAGCCAATCTACAAACACATTTTTCCCTGTCAACTTTTTTTTGTGACTTGGGCTTTTTTGTTCTCTCAAAACAAATAAACCTTCTGCTTAAAGTTTAGTCAAACACTTAAAAAGGCAGCAAACTTTTTGGTACTCAAAAACTTTATATTATGCTTAAATTTGTGACAGAATTTCTTGAAAAGACAATGACTGAAAAATCTGGCTTTGAAAAAAAATAAATAATCTGACTTTGAAGAAACTGGCATCATTCATAATAAACAGAATTCTTTTCAAGATTGCTGACTGGGTCTTTGATACCACTGCAACCAAATATCAAAAGCAATGAAAAGTCAAAATGATGTGACCTCTTCAAAGTAGGAAATCCAGATGGTAGCCAAGCCTGTTGATATTTCATTGGGGTACAAAAAGCTAAGATGTTGTTTTTTGCTCCTAATCGAAGTCTTTCTCATTGAAGAAAATTCTCACCATTTTGAAAGTGTCTGTGGCCACTGACATTTCTAAAAGTAATTCAAAAATTAGAACACTCTTTTTGATAGTTTTAGTGTGTACATAAGTTAGAAAACCAGTGTTTGGTAGCACAGAAAAATAATAGTAGTGTCATCTGGTTTTATACTGAAAGGAAAATGACACAGTTGTAAATTCCTCTTACTTCAGGGTATTAGAAAAAAATGTCAGCAAATCTTATGTGTATGATGTCATTTGTTAAAGATCCTGTTTCCATTTGCTTTTGTGGCTTCAATCACAAACAAACTCAAAAATTTCAAGAAGACCATGCCAAGTGTCTCCAGTTTTATGCGGCTTCTCGTTCTTAGCAATGTCCTAAGTGAAATCTGACCTACAGAAAACTATGTAAAGCCAAAAACCTCCTCCCAGCGTCAAAGAATAAGGGGGAAAAATCATCAGTAAAAAGACAGCATTGTGCTCATGGACAAGCTCTTCTCAACCACCAGGTAGTACGGGCCATTTTTCTCTCTCTGGCTCAGACTCCTGAAGCAACCAGTGGTAATGGTGTGACAGTGCTGCTTATGCCTATCCCGGTCATTTTGCCCTTGCCCACATTATATATGATGTCTACCATTATAAGGTATCTCTTTCTAATCTCAAGAAAATGATATCTGCACCAATTGGGTTCTTCTCATTGCAGAAGCTATTCTCATGGCCAGCAAGCCCCAAAAGCAACCCAAGGCAGGCCCATGTTCTCAGCTGAGGGGAATAAATCCTTACAGCCTTGCTCTAAGTTATACATATGTTCTCAATATTGGCCAGAAACTTACTGTATTCATTATTTACTTTCTCTCGTAACTCCTATTGAAGTATAATCCTGCACAGAGATACAGGAACCCTATGTTCTTCTGGATGTATTGTCAGGGCATTACATTTTCCCTAAAAATGACAAATTAGAGTTCGTTTATCTTGCTCTATAAATTAAACTTTGCTTTAGGTTGTGAACTGCTAAATCAGACTTTGAAAATATTTGTAACAGCATTTTTTTAGCTAGTTGAGCTGAAACTGAGTAGCTAGTTGAATAGCTAGAAGGTAGAAGCTACACTAATAACTAGAAGCTACTAGTATAAAGTCTCCCTATGCTCTAGGTACTGGTACCCATTTATTTGCATTAATAAGCATAGAATATTTTTTATTTTGTAACTGTACAAGGATGCAGAAACTTTGACTGGAGTCAGGGCATTAGAACAGAGGAGGACAGAGAGGGGATGACATGGCATTTACCCCCAATCTACTTTCTGTGATTACCTTGGAACTTCTATGGACAGAGAGACTGAGGCAGAATCTGACAATATCTTTAGGTGTTGGGCACAAGTAAAACTGCTTTTGACCCAGGTATCACGATGGGGTACAGAGCAGGGAAAGAAACCAGTTCCCTTATTTATTATCAAGGTTCTCCAGAAAAACAGAAATAGTAGGGAATATTAAAAATATATATATTTGGGGTGTCTGGGTAGCTCAGTGGGTTAAAGCCTCTGCCTTTGTTTGGCTCAGGTCATGATCCCAGGGTCCTGGGATCGAGCCCCCGCATCAGGCTCTCTGCTCTGCAGGGAGCCTGCTTCCTCCTCTCTCTCTGCCTGCTTCTCTGCCTATTTGTGATCTCTGTCTATCAAATAAATAAATAAAATCTTTAAAAATATATATATATTTAAATATGTTCATAACATTAAATATATGTACATATTTAATTATATATAAAAAACTAATTTACGTATAGATGTATGTATCTATCTATATATATACATATACTATATATATGTGTGTATGTGTGTGTTTATATGATGAAATATAAGGTATTGATTCACAGGGTTACAGAGGCAGAGAAGTCCCATGCCATCTGACTGGAGAGGAATGCTGGTGGTGTAATTCAAAGGCCTGAGAGCCAGAGAGCCAATGATGTAGATTCCAGTCTGAGTCTCAGGAGGCCTGAGAATCAGAAGCACCAAGCACAAGAGAAGAGCAATGTCCTGGCTCAAGTAATTAGGTACTCAAGTAGTAAATTCAACCTTCCTCTGTCATTTTTTTCTACCCAGACCTTCAGTGAATTCGATGATGTCCACCCACATTAGGGAAGGCAAACTGCTTTTCTCTAAGTCCATCAGTTCAGTTGTTAATATCTTCAAGAAACACCCTCAGACATATATATAGAAATAATGTTTGGGCATCTGAGCGTCTCATGGCCCAGTCAAGTAGACACATAAAATTAACCATCACACCATACTTCACATGGAACTATGAATTGCTCAGGTGTCTTGAAGATTAGAAGTTTGGAATCAACTGAAACAGTGACTTTGGCTTTATACCTGTGCCCTGGTGCTCTTATTCTGGGTACTGATACAGTGAAGTCTCTATAAGTAGCTCTGTAGAAAACAGAAAGTGAGAAATGAGGTAGAAGAAGCAGAGAACAAGGACACTGTGTCATGATAAATTCTTCTGATAGCTAACTTAGGGCCCATGAGAAACTGCTTCTAAATGAAACTCAGAAATAAATGGGAGACATTTTGTGGATGCTATTAGCAAGCACTCAATACAATGGGGATGCATCCCATTACACTTTAAAAAGAAAGTGCTCTCTTTCCTTATAGTCACATGTTCTAGACAGTTTGGTCTAGAACATTAGGATTATGTATACAGTATCATATAAGGTCTTGATTTAGCATACAGCAAGACAGGAATCAAAGAATCCTGAGCATAAACATAACTGAGGTGATTTAGAACACAAGCAGGATAGTGTAGCCATACAGCTTATTTAAAAACAACTTCTTTTTTAGACTAAGGCAAAATAATAATGCAAATGAATCATGAACCAGTGATAATGAGTAACACAATTTATTGCCCCTGAAGTTTAAATAAAGAAAAATAATCAAAAGATGACTTGAAGCCCACTAGGGTAACTAAGGTACCATTGTTCACTTACATATTATAAAGTTATCCTTTCATAAACATTAAGCATTACCTTCATGATAGGTATGAATTACATACTGTATACCAAGTAAAATTTATAATTATTTTAAGAATTCATGATATAAATGTTGGACTTAAAATGAAAGTAATATACATGTTCTGAAATATTGAAACAAAAAATGTTAGTACCATTTACTGTTTGATCCTAGTTTCTTCTTTTATCTTCTGTCTTCTATCTTTTCTTCTATCTCCTGCTTTCCACATATTATCATCAAAATGTGTTTTGTTTTCCCAGAAATTTTTCAGCTACTTTGTCCCTAAACAGTAACAGTGACAGTCTTCATATAATTTTTTTGAACAATGCACTAGGGTTTTAGCACAAAAAGAGATGAAGAAGTCAACAAGGAAGACTTGATACCCAATTTCTATCTGCTGGGTTCCAGTAAAGGCAAGTCATTCCGCAGTGATTCTAATAAAATTACACAGTTCCCCACATCCTACAAAGTCCCTGCATCATCATTGTCTCCATATTGTCAAGTGGCATAATATTTTTTGTATAGGAGAAAACTGTACAAATACTCAGAAAAAGCACTACAAGGCACCATGAATCTCATAGGTCACTTCAGGAGATTATTCTGGATAAGCCCCAATAACCTAAAATGGCCCTTGGAGCAGCATCAAGTAGTTTTCAAGAGCTTATACTTCCTGCCAGTGACTTGAGTCAAGTTTTGGAACACCTCCCAAGGCCTTAGAAACCTCTAAGGAAAACCTCCCTTGTATTTGCCAGCTTTGTTTACAGTGCATTGATAAGCACTTGGGTATCAGTCTGTTATGACTTTGAATACATGTGCATTTCCCAATTGTTGGTCATTAAATGTGCCTTAATTTTGATTGCAAGTTTACTGGCTTCCAAGTTCTAGGCCTGAATAAATTATTGGATTTAGTAACCCATTATTTAGAACAAATATTTATGTATGTATCTGCCAGGTTCTCATACCTATACAACACTGATATATTTCTAAGATCTAAATATTAAAATTCATGCTCATCCAGAACAAAGGCACACAGCTATTTTATAACATGATGGCATGGTGGGGAGGGAAGAAGACTTAAGAGTTGGAATTTATCCCATTGTGTTGTATCAGATCTAATATTATCAACAAAGTCGTGGTTTCATATTGTTTTAATATTAGGGTTTTTTTCATTTGAAAAAAATTAAATGTACGAAAAGCTGCAAGAACTACCACATGTCTTTCACCTAGAAGCCCCATTCAAGTGTCATCAACTATGTGACAGGATCTTAAATCTCCATCAGTCCAGGATAGCTGATGTGGACCACTTCCAAATCAGTCACCTTCCTCAAGAAGGTTCCAACCCCTGTGGTGTCACGCCTTTCAATCACCTTCTTCCTCTGGACCAGTATCTCACACAAGGTCACTTCTGTGTTCAAGCCTTGACTCCTCCTCCCACAGCTACTCTCATCACTCATTAGTTTAGACTGAATCATTGCATGATACTATCTTCCTTTAAAGGATGTCCAGTCCTGATCTGGCTAGCAGTTAAACTACTGACAAGTCTTCTTGATCATAAAGGGTTTGGTTTATTCTTTGTTAAAGAGGGCCTATTTTGGCTTTATCCTTAGTCCTGGAATGTGTTCTTTATTTTCTAGCAGTTATTCCTAAAAAAGGGCCTTTCTGCAGTACCGGCTAAATGGATGAGGTGTTTCCCAAGATCCCTCTCATTCTAGCTAGTCATGAACACATGCCATTGCATGACCTTTGGTACCTCTCTTCAGCTATCAGCCCTGCAGCTAGGCACAGTCTTGCCCTGCACAGAGGCAGCACTATCCTCATAGAGGACTATGTCCTCTATGTCCCACATATAGGACACTGCTGACTTCTGGAGCTCTACTCTATAAAGCTCTTCCTCTAACAAATCCCAGCTACTTGAGCAGTCTCAACTCTGATATCTACCTGTTCAGCTCAGTGACACTGGCTCTGCTCAGGATCCATCTCTGCTCTTTAATAGTTAAAGTGCTTCAGGCAGAAAGACACAGTGAACCTGGAGTGCACTTTGTAGGTTTCCCTTTTTCCAAAGATTGGTACTGCCTGTAGTACAATCCCCAAAAATAGTGCATCATGGACTTCATCCAGTGTTGTAGCTGTTTACAGCAGGAGAGTAATCTTGCCACTAGTTATTCTGCTAGAAGAAGATCAAGTCTGTTGTTAAAGGTGAAATTAATTTAGTGAGTAAAAATACAGTCAGATACACTGATCATAAATTAAATTGAAGTGTACGAATTTAGAATTTTTTAAAGGGTCTTAGCAAAAGGGATGAGAAAATGCTTTTTAAAATACTAAGTGAATTTGAATGACTACAGCAGTACTTTATTTAGCACAGCTATGTAGTTATGATTCTTCATAGTACTGATCAGCCAGTATGGCAGAATTTACTCTCATGCAAATAAATGCTTAGCCCCTTTGCTGCAATTTCTAATCTCTTTCCTTTACTCCACAAAGGTCTCTTTTAGTGCTAATACATTCTATTACCTGAAGATACATTGATTATTTGGCAAAGAATAAGCAATCAAAGGTTATAGCATGAATTGTATTAAAATGTCACTTGGAGCACCTGGGTGGCTTAGTTGGTTAGCATCCAACTTTTCTTTTTTTTCTTTTTTCTTTTTTTTTTTTTTTTTTAAGAGAGAGAGTGCAAGTGGGGTTGGGGGGTGGCACAAAGGGAAAGGGATAGAGAGAATCTCAAGCAGGCTCCTCCACGCTCAGTGCAGAGCCTGATGTTGGGCTTGATCTCACGACTCTGTGATCATGACCTGAGCTGAAATCAGGAGTCAGACACTTAACCAACTGAACTACTCAGGTGCCCCAAGTGCCTGACTCTTCATTTTGGCTCAGATCATGATCTCAGGGTTGTGAGACTGAGCCCAGTGTCTGGCTCCACACTGAGCGAGGAGCCTGCTTGAGATTCTCTCCAACCCTCTCCCTCTGCCCCTCCCTGCCACACACAATCACTTTCTCTTTAGAAATAAAGAAAAATAAAATAGAATAAAATAAAATAAATAAACTAAAACAAAATGCCAGTTTGACTATGAATCTATCAAGTGTGTTCTCCCATTGAGGTACATAATACATTAATGTTAACAAAATTCACCAATAGAACAATTCTAAACAGTAAAGGCAAAATCCACCAATAGAATGATTCTAAAAAATATAGAAGCACAAAGCCATCAGCCAATACACCCATAAGTGCATCTTGATTGATTTGAACAAATGATGGTGTGGATGAAATTCCATACAGACCATGCCAAGTTAACTGTGACAGCATGGATTCATTTAGTGCTGCCATTTCCCGAAATGCATTCACACTTCTAAGTTTGGTATAACTGGCTTATTATCAATGTATATCTTGCTCTGAAATATCATCACTGAAGTCTGTCAGACTTTTCAAGTGTACCTAAAAAAGGTAGTACAACTCATGGAAATTGATTACAATATTAAATTGTCATATACTTTATATTCATGCATAATTAGCTGGTTTTTAAACATCAACTTAATCATATGCTATGGTTGAAATGGATGTACTTGAGGCTTGCCACTGGAAGAGAATGCCAAGGACTGGATGAGTCATGACTGGGCGATTGCCATAATTTGGCAAGTGGTGAGACATGTACATCCTCTTACATACATATCCCCTATGATTTTCCTCAATGCAAGAAGAACTCTACATCTATAGCTCTGATTTTCCACACACTACAGAGAACAGAATGAATTATGGCAGGAAGCTGACTTTTCTCTTATAGCCACATAAGATTCTCAACTAATTTCAAGTCTGGTAAAATAAAAGGGATCAAAACCACTTTTTTTTTTCAAGAGAGATATTAGTGAAAACTAAACAGTTTTCACTGAGACCTAGTTTGGCAGAGAAGTCTTTGTCACTCAACAGTAGAGAATGTAAGCAACATGCAAAGTAGTCTCCTCAAAGACTATGGAGGATATCTCAGGAATTACAGTCAGCAGGATTCAGTGAAAATCTGACTACGGTGACTTACCAAAATATGGAATTATTTTTCTCATGTAATTAAGGTACATAAGAAGGTAATCCAGAATTAATTTAGCTGCTCAAGGAAGTGTTCATGATCTGTAATAATGATGTTTATAAAAAAATTCCCACATTCTACCATAAGAAAAGTGTTTTTAAAGTTAAGAGATGTGTTTGCCATTCTGTAATGAATTTAGAGTAGTATTTAAAAACATATGGAATAAAGCTGTTTATAAAAGTTGTGCATGAAGAATACTTTGAGAACTATGTTATTGCAGGGAATGGATCTGATAGTTCTTCTGTAATGCAGTTAGAGGAGTGTTTAAAAACACACATAATAAAAATGTTTTAAAAAGTGATAACTGCTTACTATAAAGAAAAAAGTGCTTTTTTTTAAAAAAAAGATTTTATTTATTTATTTGTCAGAGAGAGTGAGCACAGACAGACAGAGTGGCAGGCAGAGGCAGAGGGAGAAGCAGGCTGCCTGCTGAGCAAGGAGCCCGATGTGGGACTCGATCCCAGGATGCTGGGATCATGACCTGAGCCGAAGTCAGCCACTTGACCCACTGAGCCACCCAGGCCTCCTGAAAAAAGTGCTTTTTAAAGTTAAGGGGTGTGTCTGGCACTCTGTAATGCATTTCGAGTGGTGTTTAAAAACACACTGCAGATATTTTTTAACTGTTCATGGTCCTAGGTCTTTTCTCAAATCAAAGGGTGGCTATTCCACCACCAAGTGTATTTGTATTCTAGGCAGAAAGAAAGAGGAAGAATAAAGGACAAAAGACAAAAAGAGTCAAAGAAACAAGGAGTCCTTTCCCTTTTAAAGTAAAGCATTTCCTCAGAAACCTCTTCTCCCATACATAGCAACTTCTGAATGTATCTCTTTGGTCAGAATTATCACATGTTATTACAACTTTAAGATAAGTATTTAATTTTATTAGATTCTGTCATTAAACAATGGAAGAATAGTTATTGAATAGGCAACTAGTAATGTCCATCCTAGATTCTTTTAAACATCACTTGCGTTATATTGGCTGTTTCTGATTTAACCTTATTTATCTCTACAATATCACTTGAAGTCTTGAATTTTATTAACTCCCTAATTATTCCAAGATCCAAACTGGTTATTCTGTGTCTTTACTTTGATATTAGAAAATAAAGATAAATTAAAAGCCATACATGATACAAAACTTTAAATAGGTCTGGCAATTTTTTTAAAGATTTTATTTATTTATTTTACAGAGAGAGAGATGGCACAAGCAAGGGGAGTGGCAGGCAGAGGGAGAAGTAGGCTCCCTGCTGAGCAAGGAGCCCAATTCAGGACTCAATCCCAGGACCCTGGGATCACAACCTGAAGCAAAGGCTGATGCTTAACCAACTGAGCCAACCAGGGATCCCTGGCCATTATTAATAATAGTAAAAACAGAAGAGTACTGATTATTAATTACTTAATGATTATTAAAAGAATATTATAAGTTTTTAAAATTACAGATTTTGTATATTAGCTATAAAATCGTCTAAGCAAGATAAGCCTTCATAGAGTGGTTTAAAATTTATATATGCCCATATTGAACAAAGTAAAATCTTAGACATGTGAGCTAAAGTAACAATGGAATAAATACTGTGTCTTCAAAGCTCAATGTCACTATCATAGGAATTAAAGTTAATGAGATTGCCCTGAAGAGAGCATGTCCAAGACTTCAATTAGACACAAAGCGACCAACCTTGGGTGAATCCTCTAAGGAAGCTGCTCTGTGCTGCAGAACATTATTTTTGGAAAGAATTACTACAGGTGAAATAGATGAGAAATGCTGTTTTCTGAGTTTATGGAAGCCTATAAATATCAATTCAAGTTGATCAATATATTTGTAGACCCTACACTGTATGTCACAGATACTGGATTATTTGGATAATCCTTTCTCTTACTCCATTGAGTGAAAAGCAACTAATTCTCTAAGGTCTTTTTCTGGGGAAACTTAAATATCAAGTAACCAGGCAGTTCATTTTAAGCAATTAAAATTAAAAATAAAATAACAGTTTGCAACACAATGGCACATTATAGGAAATCTATTTTCAAAGAGAATCTAGCACCATAAATCTAGAATTGTTTAAGAATTCTTAAGAAAAACATCTAAAATTACACAAGAAATTATTTTTGGTCAATAAATACAATGTTAAATCTGGACAGTCAGCAGCAGTACTCACTTATCTAAACCCTAAAATGAATCTAAGTATATCCTGAGGAATTCAGATAGGATAGGTGAATAAAATATAATATAATCTACTCCACCTTATTTTTTTTTTAATTCTCAAGGGAGGTGGTGAAGAGTAGGGACCCTTGATTTATTAACTAATAATAAGACCCAGGGCACTTTTACAGATGGAAAAAAGGTGAAAACTGTCTACAGAAGGATGATTTCAGGGAGAATCAACTTGATTCTCATCTTGACAGAAAATCTTATTTTGGTAGTACAATCCTGGTGCTGATTATAAAGCACCAGATTCTCTCTGAAAGCCAGAATGAAAAATGAGGCTGAAAGCAAAAGGTCTGGTAGATAATTTGCTTCAAAAGTTCAAAACGAACTCTCCTACTTCTTTCTGAAATTTCTTCTCCCTTACCTAGGAGGAATATAGATCAAGTTAACTTACAGAGTTTGAACAACAGATCTATAGACCTAGGGACATCAGGCAAAATTATAGAGCAACATATGGTCATACTCAAATTAATGACATCCTCCATTCTGAACAAAGAGACCCTTGTGGTCCTAATCTGCTGACAGCCAGTTAAACCCCCAGAAAGGGAAAGGGAGGCTTCAGCTTTAAAAAATCAGCAACCCAAGAGAAAAGACATATAGATACTAACATTTAGATTCCCAATGACAGAGTCTAGTTCTCACCCAATAACCATATACTGCAGCTACCCAACAAGTCTTAGTCACACACAAAATTTTCAGACAGCTATTTAGTGCCTTACTCCTAAAACTATCAGATATTATCAAATATCTGAATATCATCAGATATTCAAAGAAAGGTTAAAACATGAAAAACAAACAAAAAACAAAAGGAAGTTTAAAGAAGAAATAACTTAAAAATATAAGCAATTAATGACATCAGAGAGATCATAAAAACACTAAATCAAGAAAATAATATTAGTAAGATATGAGAAAAAACAGAAGAAATCTTACTTTATAAGACTGTGCTGCTAGCAGACTGGTTCTGCCTCTTGCTGACCTTGAAGAAGCAACAGAAAACATAGATAGAAGAAAAAGGAATAGAAAACATTAACCTGAGGGGACAAAAAGTCCTTTAAGAAAATAAATGTATAAAACACAGTGTGGCTTAGCCATGAATAATATTTATGGTCATAATGATGTAAATTCTGAATGGCGACTCTATAAAATTTCCAAATTGAGAAAGAGGGGATAAGTACATATTTGGTATAAGAAAAATTTGTAAGAAAACTAATTCATCATCTTCACAGTAGTAATAACAAAATCCGTTTTTGGATTTCCATACTCGGTGCAATATCCAAGCACCAAGATACACTATTTCATACGTTGATCAGTAGCTTTATTCATGCTTCTCAGCTTTCTGAGCAGTACTTCTTCTTGCCCTCTTCCCTGACTTTCCTTATCTACCAAATCTAACACTGTCTTAGCCATGCCAGTCCTTTTTGACTACTCAGCTCTTGAAATTCCCCTGACTCCTTCCTTTACTAAAAAGGCTATGCATGAACATGCTGGTTGAAGCCTATGAAGAGAACTAATCTAATCTCCCCAGTGAGAATAAGTATTTAGACCAAGAACACCAACCTCCTGGGCTATTTGAAATAAAAATCAAAACTGCTGCTAGTTAGAGCTACTGAATAAAACAGTGGGTTTTCCTGGAGGTGGAGACCTGCAGAGTTCAACTCATGACATTGCAACTTTGTTGAAGCTTCTGAGATTCTCCCCCAAATCCTAGCCACATCCCAATTAACTCTAGGACATCACTGGACGGGGAGGAGAAGAGAGAGCTAAAATCAAAGTCATAGAAAAATAGTGAACAGAGATGCATTTTATAATAAAGTGTTTAATTTTCACTAATAAATTTTATTTTACAAAATCTGAATACTTTTACCTGTTTTATTTTTTTAAACTATGTTCAAAATTCATGGAATAACATATAAAGCAAAATAAATATTAAAATGACAAGATTGTTGTTTTGCTTAAGTAGTACAATCAATTCATAACAGGAAGCCAAAAGATACTACCTAAAATTTTGTAAAAAATTAATAGCCATAGAAACACACTATTTGCTAGAGCTCAGCAAAATGGCAGAGGAGTAGGAGACTTAAATTTCATGTGGTCCCAAGAATTTAGTTAGATAGTTATGAAACCATTCTGAACATCTACAAACTCAAAAAGAGACCAAAGAGAAGAATAGCAGCAATTCTGTGAACAGAAAAGTGACCACTTTCTCAAAGGTAGGATGTCCAGAGAAGTAAATCCAAGGTGATATTTGGGAGATAGACCATGGTGGAGAGTGGAGCCTCTGTCAGCTGGCTACCAGCAAGTGATAGAGCAGGGGAGCACAAAATCGGAACTTTTAGAAGTCAGTTCCACTGAGGGTCATTGCTCCAGTGGCTAAGGGGAGGGGGGTGGAACTCTGGCTGGGACACTGTGATCTCAGGACCCTCCAGGTCACAGAAAGACCAGGGGTGCCTGAGTGTGGCAGAGCTCCCAAATATCAGAGCAGGGAAGCTAGCTGCAAAGACAGAGCTGAGGAGTGGGCTCTCAGCTCAGGGTTACCATAAACCACAATCTGCAGCACAGTTGGGACACTACTTTTCAAGCAGGGACCCAAGAAGTGGCAGATCCAGGGAGACTCCTCTTCCTTCCCTGAGAGGAACAGTGCAAGAGCGCACCTCAGGAATCACCTGAATTTGGAAACTCTAAACAGGGTTATGTGCCAGAGAAAGAAATGCTCAGTCACAGGTCAGGTGAGCACGAAATGTGGCCAGAGACCAGTGAGACAGGAGTGATTGACTGCTTTTCTCTGAGACCACACTGAGGAGTGGGGACCCGAGCTCTCGGCAACGCTGGGGCCAGAGACTGGAAGGTTGCCATTTTCATTCTCATCCTCTAGAATTGTACAAAGAGCTTTCAGGGAACAAAAGCTACCAAGAGCAAACCAGAGCAGATTACTTAGCCTGGCCCCTGGAAAGCGCAGTGAAATTCCACCTCGGGCAAAGACATTTGGGAATCACTGCAACAGGCCCCTCCCCCAGAAGATCAGAAAGAACATTCAGCCAAGACTAAGTTTACTGGTCAATGAGAACCACAAAAGTCCAGCACTAGGGGAATACAGCAAATAGAATTCATGGCTTTTTTCCCATGATTCTTTAGTCTTCCAAAGTTAAATTTTTTCCATTTTCTTTTTTTTCTTTTCTTTTTTTCTTCTTTCCTTTCTCAACCAACATCTTATCAATTATTTTTTTAAAATCTTTCTTAATTTTCATCTTTATAATCATATGCTATCCCTTGATTGTATTTAACCTTATTTTGGTATATATATAATTTTTTTCTTTAAAATGTGGAGATGCAGTTTCTTTTAACAGACTAAAATATACCCTAAATCTACTGTAATGCTTTGTTCTATTCATCTGCCTGATCACATTCTCTCCTTCCGTTTTCTTTTAATTTTTCTTCTTTCTTTTCAACCAACTTCTTATCAATTCCTTTTTTAAAATCTTTTTTTTAATTTTTATTTTTAGTCATTATCCATCCTTTCATTGCATTTACTTTTATTTTTGTATAAAAAAGTTTTTCTTTCTTTAAAATTTTGGAAGGCAGTTTCTTCTAACAGACCAAAAATCAACCAAAATCTTGTGTGTGGCTCTGTTCTATTCATCAACCTGATCATATTCTATTTTTTTTTCTTTTCCCCCAGGTTTCAGGCCTCTCCTGATTTGTTTAGTATATATTTTTCTGGAGGATTGTTACCCTTTTAGCATTTTGTACTCTCATTCATCTATTCTTCTCTGGATAAAATGACAAAATGGAAAACTCACCTCAAAAAAAAAGAACAATTAGAACTGCCAGGGATCTAATCAACATGGACACCTAGTAAGATGTCAGAACTAGAGGTCAGAATGATGATCATAAAGATACTAGCTGGGCTTGAAAAAATCACAGAAAATACTAGAGAATCCCTTTCTGGAGAAATAAAATCTAACCAAGTTGAAATCAAAGAGGCTATTAATGAGGTGCAATAAAAAAATCAAGGCTCTAACTGTTAGGATATACAAGGCAGAAGAGGGAATTAGTGATAAGAGAAGACCAAATGATGAAGAATAAATAATCTGAGAAAGAGAGAGACAGACAACTACTGGATCATGAAAGGAGAATTCGAGAGATAAGTGATACCATAAGATGAAACAATATTAGAATAATTGGGATATCAGAAGAAAAAGGAGAGAGAGGGGCAGACGGTATGTTGGAGCAAATTATAGTACAGAACTTCCCTAATTTGGGGACAGAAAGAGGCATCAAAAGCCGCAATGTGCAGAGGAACCCCCCTCAAAATCAATAAAAATAGGCAACACCCTGACATCTAATAGTAAAACTTACAAATCTCAGAGTCAAAGAGAAAAACCTGAAAGCAGCTGGGAACAAGGTCTATAACCTACAATGGTAGAAACATTAGATTGACAGCAGACCTAGCCACAGAGACCTGACAGGCCAGAAAGGACTGGCATGATATATCCAGAGCACTAAACAAGAAAAATATGCAGCCAATAATACTATATCCAGTTAGGCTGTCACTGAAAATAGGAGAGATAAAGTTTCCAGGACAAACAAAACCTAAAAGAATTTGCAAACACTAAACCAGCCATACAGGAAATATTGAAAGGGGTTCTCTAAGCAAAGAGAGAGCCTAAAAGTAACATGGACCAGAAAGGAAGACAGACAATATACAGTAAGTCACCTTATACACAATTCAATGGCATTAAATTCATATCTTTCAATAGTTCAATAATATCCTGAATGAAAATGGGCTAAATGCCCCAGTCAAAAGGCACAGGGTATGAGATTGGATAAAAAAAATAAGACCCATCAATATGATGTCTTTAAGAGACTCATTTGAGACTGAAAGACATCTCTAGACTTGAAGCAAAGGGGTGGAAAACAATTTACCATGCTAATGGACATCAAAAGAAAACTGGGGTGGCAATCCTTATATCAGATAAATTAGATTTTAAGCCAAAGACCAAAATAAGAAATGAGGAAGGACACTATATCATACTTAAAGCATCTGTCCAACAGGAAGATCTAACATTTTTAAATATCTATGCGCTTATCATGGGAGCAGCCAATTATATAAACTAATTAATAACAAAATCAAAGAAACACATCAACAATAATACAATAATAGTAGAGGACATTAACACCCCCTCACTGAAATGGACAGATCATCTGAGCAAAAGATCAATAAGGAAATAAAGGTCTTAAATGACACACTGGACCAGATGGACATCACAGATATAGTCCCAACATTCCATCCCAAAGCAACAGAATACACATTCTTCTCTAGTGCACATGGAACATTCTCTAGAATAGATCACATCCTGGGTCACAAGTCAGGTCTCAACTGGTACCAAAAGTCTGGGATCATTCCCTGCATATTTTCAGACCACAACGCTTTGAAACTATAACCCAACCACAAGAGGAAAGTTGCAAAGAATTCAAATACATGGAGGCTATAGAGCATCCTACTAAAGAATGAATGGGTCAACCAGGAAATTAAAGATGAATTTTAAAAATTCATGGAAATAAAAGAAAATGAAAACACAACAGTCCAAAATCTGTGGGACACAGCAAAGCAGTCCTGAGAGGAATATAGCAATACAAGCCTTTCTCAAGAAACAAGAAAGGTCTCAAGTACACAACCTAACCCTGCACCTAAAGGAACTGGAGAAATAACAGCAAAGAAAGCCTAAACCCAGCAGGAGAAGAGAAATTATAAAGAGCAGAGCAAAAATCAATGAAATAGAAACCAAAAGAACAGTAGAACAAATCAGCAAAACTAGGAGCTGGGTCTTTGAAAGAATTAATAAGATTGATAAACCCCTGGCCAGACTTGTCAAAAAGAAAAGATAAAGGACCCAAATAAATAAAATCATGAATGAAAGAGGAATTATCATAACCAACACAAATGAAATACAAACAATTATAAGAATATATTACGAGCAACTATACACAAGCAAATTTGACAATCTGGAAGAAATGGATGCATTCCTAGAGACATATAAACTACCAAAACTGAACCAGGAAGAAATAGAACACTTGAATAGACCCATAACCAGGAAGAAAAATGAAGAAGTAATCAAAAATCTCCGAACAAACAGGAGCCCAGGGCCAGAGGGCTTCCCAGGGGAATTCTGCCACATATATAAAGAAAAATTAATACCTATTCTTCTGAAATGGTTCCAGAAAATAGAAATGGAAGGAAAACTTCCAAACTCATTTTATGAGGCTGGCATCACCTTGATCCCAAAACTAGATGAAGGTCTCATTAAAAAGGTGAATTACAGACGAAGGTCTCTGATAAACCTGGATGCAAAAATTCTCACCAAAATACTAGCCAATAGGATCCAACAGTACATTAAAAGGATTAATCACCACAACCAAGTGGGATTTAGTCCTGGGCAGCTAGGTTGGTTCAACATCTGCAAAGCAATCAATGTATTACAATACATTAATAAAAGAAAGAACAAGAAATATATGACACTCTCAGTAAATGCAGGACTCGATGGGAGCTCCTGGCTGACTAGGTCAGGCACCTGCACCGGCACATACTGGGCCAGCTTCTGCACACAGCTGCAGCAGTGTTCCAGCGCCTGCTCCTTGGACCCTCCACTAAACTGTACCTGGAACATGCGGCTCTTATTCCCCTTATTGAGAGTATATGATACTCTCAATAAATGCAGGAAAGGTGTTATACAAGGTACAGTATCCTTTCTTGATTAAAACTCTTCACAGTGTAGGGATAGAGGGTACATACCTCAATATCATCAAAACCATCTATGAAAAACCCACAGCGAATATCATTCTCAATGGGGAAAAACTGAGAACTCTTCCCCTAATGTCAGGAATATGGCAGGGCTGTCCACTATCACCACTGCTATTCAACATAGTACTGGAATTCCTAGCCTCAGCAATCAGACAACAACAAAAAAAGAAATGAAAACATTTGAATTAGCAAAGAAGAAGTCAAATCCTTTTTTTACACATAAAATGTAAAACCCAGAAGACTCCACCCAAACCTGATAGAACTCATACAGGAATTCAGTAAAGTGTCAGGATAAAAAAAAATCAATGCACAGAAATCAGTTGCATTTCTACACACTAACAAGACAGAGGAAAGAAATTAAGGAGTCGATCCCATTTACAATTACACCCCAAACCATAAGACACCTAGGAATAAACCTAACCAAAGAGGCAAAGAATTTGCATTCAGAAAATACTCATGAAAGAAATGGAGGAAGAGAGAAAGAAATGGGAAAACATTCCATGTTTATGGATTGGAAGAACAAATACTGTGAAAATGTCTATGCTACCTAGAGCAATCTATGCATTTATTGCAATCCCTATCAAAATGCCATCAACTTTTTTTCACAAAAATGGAACAAATAATCCTAAAATTTGTATGGAACCAGAAAAGACCCTGAATAGCCAAAGGAAGGTTGAAAAAGAAAAACAAAGCTGGTGACATCACAGTCCTGGAATTCAAGCTCTATTAAAAGCTGTAATCATCAAGACAGTACAGTACTGGCACAAAAGCAGATACACAGATCAGTGGAACAGAATAGAGAGCCCAGAAATGGACCCTCAACTCAACTCTATGTTCAACTAATCTTTGACAAAGCAGGAAAGAATGCCCAATGGAAAAAAGACAGTCTCTTTAACAAGTGGTGCTGGGAAAATTGGACAACCACATGCAAAAGAATGAAACTGGACCATTTCCTTACACCACACACAAAAATAGGCTCAAAAATGGATGACCTAACTGTGAGACAGGAACCCATCAAAATCCTTGAGAAGAACACAGGCAGCCACCTCTTCAACCTCAGCCACAGCAACTTCTTCCTAGATATACCACCAAAGGCAAGGGAAACAGGGGGAAAAATGAAGTATTGGGACTTCATCAAAATCAAAAGATTTTGCACAACAAAGGAAACTGTCAAAAAAAAACAAAAAACAACTGACACAATGGAAGAAGATATTTGCAAATGACATATCAGATAAAGGGCTAGTATACAAAATCTATGAACAACTTACCAAATCAATACCCAAAGAACAAACAAATAATCCAATCAAGTAATAGGCAGAAGATAGGAACAGACATTTCTCCAAAGAAGCCATCCAAATGGCCAACAGACACATGAAAAAGTGCTCCACATCACTTAGCATCAGGGAAATGCAAATCAAAACCACAATGAGATACCACCTCACACCAGTCAGAATAGCTAAAATTAACAAGTCAGGAAATGACAGATGTTAGCAAGGATGTGGAGAAATGGGAACCCTCCTACACTATTAGTGGGAATTCAACCTGGTACAGCCACTCTGGAAAACAGTATGGAAGTTCCACAAAAAGTTGAAAATAGAGCTACTTACCAATTGCGCTACTAGGTATTTACCCCAAGGACACAAATGTAGTGATCCGAAGTGGCGTGTGCACCCTAGTGTTCACAGGAGCAATGCCCACAATAGCCAAACTATGGAAAGAGCCTAGTTGTCCATGGACAAATGAACAGATAAAAAAAATGTGGTAAATATGTGTCTGTGTGTGTGTGTGCGTGCACACACGTACACACACACACACACACACACACACACACACAATGGAATATTATGCAGCCATCAAAAGAAATGAAAGTTTGCCATTTGCAATGACATGGATGGAACTATAGGGTATTATGTTAAGTGAAATCAATTAATCAGAGGAAGACAATTATCATAAGATCTCACTGATATGTGGAACTTGAGAAATAAGGCAGAGGATCATAGGAGAAGAGAGGAAAAAATGAAACAAGACAAAACCAGAGAGGAAGACAAACCAAGGAGACTCAATCTCAGGAAACAGAGGGTTGCTGGAGTGGAGGGGATTGGGAGGGATGGTATGGCTGGGTGATAGACACTGGGGAGGGCATATGCTATTGGATATACCACAGTTTATTTACCCATTCACCTACTAAAAGGCATCTTGATTGTTTCCAGGTCTTGACCATTCTGCATTGAATGTTGTGAGTGCTGTGAATTGTGTGAGTGCTGTGAATTGTGTAAGACTGATATATCACAGACCTGTACTCCTGAAACAAATAATACATTATATGTTAATAAGAAAAAAAGAAACAAACAAACAAACAAACACTATTTTGTATGCAAGCAAATACCATAAGGATTTGAAAATTACTTCTTTATTCTACAGGATATTGATGCCATATTTCTATATGATATGGACTCATACCATTTTTAACATGCGCTTGAGGTTATAATAGTTAAAATGATGTGATATTGGCCTAGAAGTCAATACACACAATCCACTACAGAAATTTAAAGAATGTTACAAATGAAGTTTGTGAAAGAGCTGAATTTTCAGATGAACTAAGGAAGAACTGGTTAAATGACTGGCATACCTAGGTAGATAAGGTTGTGTACAATCATGGGCCTCATGTGCAAAACTAAGACAAAATATTCTCCATGTGGAAAATAAAATTACACGTTTTTAAAAAGCATTGAGTAATGTTTTGTTGATCTTCAAATTTTCTATTACATAGTCAGTGAACAAAGCCTACTCGCAGCACTAATGTAAACTCATATGTTCCTTGTATTCCTCACATAGTCTCTCCTTCTTCTCTGCATCTTTATTTTAAAAAATGAGGTGAATAACTGCTGATAAAAGCAAGCTATATCATTTAATTTCATGGTACCCTATGTAGACCTGCCTTGAAAACAGCAAAGTACCTAAATAAGTAATTGATATTAGAGTGATTATTGCTTAAAAGGACAAATTCATATAAAACCCTTAGGAAAAAAAGAATATTCCCAAGATGTGTATGCGTGTGTGTATGTGTGCACACACACACACACACATTTCTACTAACAATGTTCTGATTAGAATATATTGCATTTTTATAGTTCTATTTTAGAAATAACACATTCTAAGAATAAATTATTTTACTTCTAAAAAGTACTGGAATTCAACAGTAAGAAAATGAGCAACCCAATTAAAAAATAGGCAAAAGATGTGAACAGACACTTCACCAAAAAAGATAGACAGATGGTAAGTAAGCAAAGCAAAGGAGTTTAACGTAATGTCATTAGCAAATTGCAAATTAAAATAATGAGACATTATAATTTAAAAATAGTCAATTAAAAAAATAGGCAAAGGATCTGAACAGACACCTCACCAAAAAAGATACACAGATAGAAAATAAGCATATGAAACGATGCTGAATATCATATGTCATTAGGAAACTGAAAATTAAAATAATAATGAGATATTACACACCTGTTAGAATGGGCAAAATCTAAAACACGACATCAAGTGTTGGCAAGGTGTGGAGTAACAAGAATTCTCCTTTACTGCTGGCAGGGATGCAGAATGGTATATCCACTTTGAAAGATAAATCAGTAGTTTCTTACAAAACTGAACACACTCCTACCATATGATTAGCAATTATGCTCCTTGGTATGTCCTAAAAAGAGTTGAAAATTTGTGTCCACACAAAAATGTATACACAAAGGTTTTATAGCAGCCTTATTCTTCATTGTCAAGACCTGGAAACAATCAAGATGCCTTTTAGTAGGTGAATGGATAAATAAACTGTGGTATATCCAAACAATGGAATTCAATAATAAAATCAATGGAATTCAATAAAAAGAAGTGGGCTGTCAAACTATTAAAAGACATAAAGGAAACTTAAATATGTATTACTAAGTGAAAGGAGCCAAATGAAAAGGCTATATACTGTATGACATAGCCTTTCACTGTACTTATATGACATAGCCAATATCACATTCTGGAAAAGACAAAACTACAGAGCCAATAAAAGAGCTCAATAGTTGCCAAGGACTGTGGAAGGTAGGGTTAGATAGATAATGGAGCACAAAGGATTTTTAGAGCAAGAAAATTATTTCAATCATACTACAGTGGAGAACAGATGTCATTATACATTTGCCCAACCAACAGAATGTGCAACACCAAGAGTTAATCCTACTGTAAAGTATGGACTTTGGGTGCTAGTTATGTCATTTTAGGTTCTTCAGTTTTAACAAATGTACCATACTGGAGCACGATTTTGATAGTAGGGGAAGTTGGGCATATATGGAGGCAAAGAATATATGGGAAATCTCTGAAACTTCTGCTTAATTTTCCTGTGAAACTAACACTGCTCTAAACATAAAATCCATTTTTAAAAATATACTGGAGTTCCAAATATATATGTTTTAATTTGCTAGAAGCATAGAAGTGCATTTAAATTAAAAGCAACACACAGTAGATAATTTAGGGTGTTTTAGGGTAGTTTTTTTAAATAACATGATATTTAGAATCCTAAACATATTTGACTTTTATTCCTTGCAAAGTTCAACATTATAACAAATCCTTAAATGAATTGAGGAGACCACAGAAAGTATGTGAATGAAAATCATTGGTTTTAATGTATTTTGATTAGTTCAATTCCAAAAATTCCATAACAATGACCTTAAAGGAGGTATATCTGGGATATTATCAACACCATTATCTGCTTAAATTAATTTCTGAAAAGAACAAATCTTAAAGTTAAGCCAACCCGTTCACTTAAGAGTTTTTAAATTAAATGCCAAAAACTTGGAAAGTAAGTGAAACAGGCATACTTCATACCAGGAAAAAAAATCTACTTGAACAGCACATTAGTTGGGACATTTTCAATTTCAAATGACAGAATCCCAACTCAAACTAGTCTGGATTCAGAATCCAGAGTGCTCACCATTATACCATGGTACCACCATAACTCAAATTAGCTTAAGGAAAATAAAAGGAGTTGGGAAATTTATCCTGTTTCCTGGGAAGAATGGGATAAACCAGATTAGGTTAGGATTAGGTCTCTTCTTCCTTCTTCCTACATCCCCAGTCATAATGCCTTCTTTCTCCTTCCATCTCCCACTTTTTGTTCTCCCCAACTTTATCTGTTTGTTTTTTTCCCTCATATTTTCCTATTGAGGATTTGATTCTTCCAAGTAGTGGGAGGCATGGACATGGCCTGTAGTTGACTCCATGCTCACAAATCCTGTTTTAGCCACATCAGAGGAGGGACAGAATATTTACTTCTCAGAGCCACTCTTTAAATTTCCAATGAAATAATCTGATTGACCTTGCCTGCATCATGTGCCCATCTCTACGCCAAAATTATTAATTTCACTTGGCGTAGAAAGGAAAATGCCCCCAAATGAAGAGGGCAGAAATGGAAAAAAAAAGGTGTGGAGGGAAATTAAGAAGACAACAGTTTGATTAATATATTTAATTTGGTTGATTTTTATTATACACTTAAATTTTAAGAAGTTGTTTTAAAAATAAAAGTCCTAGGACTAAAATTGTATTTTTATTGGGAAATCCAGAAATAAGTTATTTCTTAAGATAATAAAGATGTCCAGTACATTAGCCATCAGATGACACCAAGTTCTTCAGAAAGCATTTTCTTGAGGGGAACCTGGGTGGCTCAGTAGGTTAACCCACTGCCTTTGGCTCAGGTCATGATCCAGAGTACTGGAATCAAGCCCTGCATAGGGCTCCTTCCTCAGCGGGGAGCCTGCTTCTCCCTCTGCTAATCCCTCTTGTCCTGTCTCTCTCACAAATAAATAAATACAATCTTTTTTTTTTTTTTTGAAAAGCATTTTCTTAAAAACAAAATGTGGCTAACATTGTCCTTTATTATTAACTATACTCTCCTGTCAAAATGAACTCCTTTTTAAAAAAAATTTCTTTAAAGATTTTATTTACTTGACAGATAGAGATCACAAGTAGGCAGAGAGGCAGGCAGAGAGAAGGAGAGGAGGAAGCAGGCTCCCTGCTGAGCAGAGAGCCTGATGTGGGGCTTGATTCTAGGACCCTGGGATCATGACCTGAGCGGAAGGCAGAGGCTTTAACCCACTGAGCCACTCAGGCGCCCCAAGATGAACTCCTTTTTGCACTGGTCTGTTTAGATTTTTTTTTAAATTTTTTTTCACTTTGAGGCTATAATCAGTTTGTAGAGCTCTGAATGATTATTTACATGACAAGTGACTATGGATTAGATTTCAAAGTATTAACAGTATATTTGCATTAAAAATATTCTCCACATAAATAAAATAAAATTATTTTACCTTACTTCTGAGATGAATCCAAAGTGAAATATTAAATAATTACCATCCATTCCATGGATAATTCAGGTTTATAAAATTTTGTTTTCCACAATTGGATATCCTGGAGGTATGGAAGTTTGCCCAAATTAATTAACATTCCTTGCCTTGTCTGACAATCCAGAATTCAACATTATAGTAAATATTTACACATTAACAAAACCCTCATCTTCTTTAAAATAGCTATTTTCAGACCAAGTTCCCTAGAGTTTTTCTTTCATAGAAATGTTGATTGCAATAGGCTTCCGATAGTGTCTGCTCTGTTCAGTTAGATCTCACTGAACATGACAAGAGAAGCTGTAAAGTAAAATTAACCTTAAGTTCAATGATTTCCCAAAGATCTGAAGAATACTACTCCTCACAAATGTCTCCAAAATACTAATTCATAACTTAGGAAAACAAACTATAAGCTTGTTCCCAGTACCATTTCCATATCCGACCTCAGTAAAGTATAAACTCAGATAGCTCAGTGGCATCTCAAGTTCCAACGATGTCACCACTAACACAGCTCACAAATACCCTCCAATATCTTTCCACCCTGACTTTCCTGCAATGCATTAACTATTCATGTATGTATACGGTAATGAGGTTTGGTAAAGATTTTGGCAATGGAGGAAGATAGGAGATTTTAAAAGGATAATGCCTCTCATTATGTACAGTCTTTTACAGTGCTTTTGGAAACAATGAAAGAAGAGAGAATACCAGCTGCAATCAAATAGGAGCGCACACAGAGAGACTGACTTTACACATCCCAGTTATTCAAAAACTGAATTGAATTCAACATCTCTTGGGTCTGGGATCATAAATAACATCTGAAGAAGGATTTTTCCAGTATGGGGGAAGAATATTTTTCCTGTAAGTCCCTGACTTTGACCTTGCTATCCTAGGCCCCCAGAGGTTTGATTCATTTCTGGATACCTGATTGCCACTGTTAAATGCATTCTGTTTTCATCTGTTTCCGCTTCAACTTCTTTGGTTACCTGGATGCAACTCCTACATTCTAGCCTGTGCCTGCATTTCTATATTTACTCTCCTTTTGATCCTGATTTCATTGGTTGAAATATACATATTTCAATCCTGGTTGAAATATAACTGATATTAAAATGTGTTTGCCTTTCTTGAGTATACAACAACTAATGGCAATAGGAAGAATATAGGGAGAGAGGCATCCTTCAATTAAACATTCTCTGTGGAGAGCCTACAAATGATGCTAATACTGCTAGACAGTCAAAAGCTGTTGTATTAAGGGGTTGACTAATTATACCTAATTATTCAATTATTTTATTATCTGAAACATTTCTATTTCTTTGTTGTTGTTGTTTTTCTGGTATCTACCTTTTTACTATTTCACTAAGTTGAAACATTAACATTTCTTAAATCAGTATCAACAATGAGATTTAGAATTTGTGAATTTCAGTGATTTGTGCACCACTGTCAAATCAAGAGCCAACATTCTCTGAAAAAAAAAACCTAACTCTAGATAGTTCTAAAATATTTAAATATTTTATCATTCTAAAACTGAGGTTTTCGGGGGTGTAGCAAGGAGAAAATGTGTGCCAATTTTTCTGAAAAATAGTGGAGAGCTAAAACATTTCTTTAAACTAGCATGATTTCCTTTTGGAAATTTGTACATTGCATTTTCCATACACCTTTCTTTAACCTTATATGTGTTAATGTTTCTGGATGTTATTATATAAATTATCTGTTTCAGTGACTATTTAAAATTCAGGGGCATAATAATCAAAAACAATTTAATCCTTTAGCATTTTAACATTTCACTACACAACAAGAATACACAGCATTGAAAAAATGAGGATATCATTTTTTATCCTGTTTTAATCTTATATCTTATCTATTCTTGTATCTTAAATCAGTTTTTCTTATAGTTTAAGCTATTTGAGTTTGGCTGCTTTGTTAGGCAGGATTTTTTTCCAAGCTTCCTTTTTCAGTTGCTTTCCAAAGGTGCAAAAATAATCCTGTCACAACAGAGAAGAAGAGCTTATAAAGATGCTTTAAAAAACCTTATCACCAGGAAACAGTGCACAGTGTATTGTATAATATAGTGTCTTAAAATACTTCTGCTTACCTCCTCATTGATGCTGCTACAATATTTACATAACACTGCTAACTAATTCTTCATTATGTAGATTATTTATCCTTTCTCTTGGAGGCTGTCTTCCCAGCACATTTAATATTATCGAAGTGAGGCATTGTTTTTATTCCTACCTGTTTAGCTGCAGTGTATCTCTTCTTAGTTCTGGGCTCCACTGGTGGGTCAGGATTCATGTTTATTGCTCCTTGGGGTAGGAAATGAAAAAGTAGGAGGAGGTTTGTGGCAGGACAGAGTCTTGGCTAGCCATCAAGGCAAGTTGTTTATGGCTGCAGGATGGGTTATTTCAGAACCAGAAAAAAATAAAATAAAGGAACAGTTGTGGTTCAGAGGAACAGTTGTCCTGGGAGCAGAAAAGTAAAAGTGGAAACTAATATTTTATAAAATATTTCAACAAAAAGACACTTTAAGTACGAGATATCTCAGAGGCTAGGGAAAATTATTGGAAGCATTAAAGATTTTTAAGATTTTTTGTGTGGAATACATTTTCAAACCCTAGGCTAGATGTTTTTGTTAATATTTCATGTTGAAGAGTTGATTCACATCAGAAACAAACAAAAAAATCATATTTCCATGTGACCAAGGAAAACTCCAAGGCAAACAGAATGTAGGCACTTGGCTCTACCTAGTTTCAACCTGAAGGTCAGTCCAGATGGACAAGGTCTCTAAGTTCCCTCTTTAACACTTCAGTACTCTGTAAAGCCCAGTTTCCCATTAATCTTGCTACATATGTGTCTACCATTACAGCACAGTGCCTCGGGAAGCGGGCTGAGATCACCTAGCTTCCAACACAGTTATTGGTCCCATTCCACAAATAAGTCACCTCATCAAGCAGCAACCAACAAGGTCTTGGGTAATACCCACACCCTAATCTCCTAGAGCTTAAATACACTGCTTCTCAAATACAGTCCTTCTCCAGCAGCTAGGGAAATGAAACCTAGACATTTCCAAGCTAGGTTTTTCCATGTGATTTCTACCAATTCCCCAAACAACTCCAAAGGCAGATGTTTACGCTCATAGAGTTGCTGAACTGCCTTAGATTTGCTCGAAAGAAAAAAATCCAGGTTAACATTTTTTTTCCTAGCTGAAACAATAAACATCTAAATTTTAGAGGTTCTATAAACCTGTATAGTTTTATGTACTAAACCTAGCTGTGTATATATAAAGTAGCCATGCACCCTTTTTCTTACCAAGTCTAACAATAAAATCAGGATCATTTTGCTAAATAAATGCAGTAGTCCTTCCAAAACTAAACTCATATGATCATTTAATGAGCAAATTAGACCTCTTAATATGTCTAGCTAAACATTTAAGTTATGTGATAATTAAGGCATTAACTATATATTACTAGAGTATGACATTTCCATGTTTCTTATAAAAATAAAAAGAAACAGGTATTTATTGACTAGAAGAAAATGACACCGACCTGTGGGGTTTCACAAAGTCACCTCTCAGTAACACTATGAGTTGGATTTTACCCTCCTTTTAGACTCCCTTTAAACGAACAGCCTCGAGAGAACAAGTGATTTCCCAAGGTTTTCAACCCCCTTAATGAGTTCTGATTCAGTTCTTCTATGCCCAGTCCCAGTGTTATTTCCACTACTTGATGCTGCAACTCTTTATTTGAAAATTTAATCATAAAGAATATTACATCATTAATCTACAAACATGTTTTCATTCCACCTTATAAAATATGCTGAGTACAAAATGCTGTCCTCTGTTAAAATGCATAACCTTGGACAGGGCTAAGGTAATTCTGATCTACTGAAACAGACCTGATTAAAAACCTAGATCAGAATATAGAACTAAGAATTTGAAAAATAAATGTACATTTTAAAGCTCATGGTAAGTTCTGTCTTCAGTGAGAATGTTTTTCGATGATTTATAATGGGAGTTTTTCAAATTACTTATTATAATAAAAATACTTGATTGTGCTTAGTAACTGTACATAAGCATATTTTAAACCATTTTAAGAGGATGAACATGATTTAAAACTCCTTATACTAATTTCTGCCTGATGTAGAGGACTTATAACAGATGCATTAAGGAGATTTAATGAACTTCACAAGGATAAAACTTACAACAGAGCACTTTCTTTAATGCTGAATTTTAACTCTTATACAACACTAGTTTAAAAGTACATTAATGAGTTTTAAAAAAAATCTAAGTAGATTTAACGTGTTTAGGGTTTTACTTTTTTGTCTGTCCATAATGCAGAAGGGTGTGTTGTCTCATATGGAATTTTTTTGAACTGTATATAAGTCATTTTTATGATCCTGTCAATAGCACTACATATTAAGTGTGTTCAGTATGTGTTGAATAATAATTTTGACTTAGTTCCATAACTTATATGTAATAATTATTTTAACTTCTGAACCAAAGAATGGTATGCCAAAATGCTATTTGACAATGGAAGGTAACTGAATGACTACTATTCTGTTAAAAATAAAATTAATGAAAGGTACAGCCATTTCATAGCTACTGTATTCATCTCTCCTATTTGAGATTCTTAAGTGATTTAGGTTGTAATATAAATACAATACCTTTCATCCTTTCTCTGTGATCCCCAGTGGGCATTTGTTGGCCTTTCCTCTACTTAATATTAAGCAATCTACCATTGTTTATAAAGATCAAGGTAGGATGAGAAAAGAAAGAGGAAAAAAAAAAAGACAAGCTATGTTTTATAGTGTTGTTTTTTTTATTTTATTTTTTTAAAGATTTTATTTATTTATTAGTTAGAGAAAGAGAGCGAGCACAGGCAGACAGAGAGGCAGGCAGAGGCAGAGGGAGAAGCAGGCTCCCTGCCGAGCAAGGAGCCCGATGTGGGACTCGATCCCAGGACGCTGGGATCATGACCTGAGCCGAAGGCAGCCGCTTAACCAACTGAGCCACCCAGGCGTTCCTTGTTGTTTTTTTTTTAAATACAGGGTTAATCATTTTCCATAGCTATCAGTTACTTTAATTAACAGGTCAATTATTTAATCATTACCCCCTTTTTATCCTTTAAATTCTCGTACTAGGGGCACCTGGGTGGCTCAGTGGGTTAAAGCCTCTGCCTTCGGCTCTGGTACTGATCTCAGGGTCCTGGGATCCAGCCCCGCATCTGGCTCTCTGCTCAGCAGGGAGCCTGCTTCCTCCTCTCTCTCTGCCTGCCTCTCTGCCTACTTGTGTCAAATAAATAAAAATCTTTAAAAAATAAATAAATAAATAAATTCTCATACTAGATTCTTGGCTACCTAAGACAGGACTTGTGAATACCTTGGTTTTCCACTTATTTTTAGTTTAAAAATCCTTTTCAGAATTTTTGTTTGCTAGCAACTCGGTTCAGATAGAGCCTACACTCCCTGTACAATCCAATAAAAATAGCTTATGTGTGTTTAAAGTGCTGTATACATATTAATATTCTTACCAATACATTTGACCTTCCAAGTCCAGAAAAATATTTAGAAAGTTTATATAACTTACACAAGTGCCATCCATTTAACCACAGTCCTGACTCTAGAACTCTACCTTCTAATGGGAAGAAGCCTAGTAGAAACATATGTAATTTAAAAAACCTTGGAATTATAGAAAAACAAAAAGGAACAAATGTACAAATGGCTTAGAATTAAGAAATGTTCCCAAGGCTGGCTGCTGACTTCCAGGAAATAAATTCCTAAAGAGTTTAAAGGTCACCCTACTCAAATGGACAAATTAGTCTCTAAATATTCTGAGCCTTGATTTCTTACCTGTATAAGGAAAATAATACCCGATATAGTTAAATCTACTTTGGTGTGCTTCCATTTCATCATATCCAGATCTTCCTGAGCAATATGGAATTCTATGTAGTTTTCTATTTAATTACTATCATAAAAATATTGTCTTTGTGCTATCTGGAGGATAATGAAAAAAATCCAGTCCAATTTTAGAACCATAATCAAAACCTGCATTATTGGAATAAGTTACATAAAATATGAAAAAAGACACGAAAATTTTGTTTTTAAGATGGCAAAAGAAGAGCGTCTGAGTGGCTCAGTCATTAAGCGTATGCCTTGGGCTCAGGTCGTGATACTAGGGTCCTGGGATAAAGCCCTGCATCTCGTTCCCTGCTCAGCAGGATGCCTGCTTCTCCCTCTCCCACTCGCCCTGCTTGTGTTCCCTTTCTCCCTCTGTGTGTGTGTGTGTGTGTGTTAAATAAATAAACAAAATCTTTAAAAAAAAAGATGGCAAAAGAAATATGAGGTTATTTCCATAAAGAATATGATTTTTTAAATGAAGAAAAACTAGGATGAAGAGAGATATTCAGAAATACGCTGATTTTAAAAAAATATGCTGATTTTAATGACAAAGGTCTCTCTCTCTCTCTCTCTGTCTCCTAATTTTCCATAAGAACCCAGGAGCACAGAATTGATGATCATAACTCAAATCTCATGGCCACACTAATCAATGGATTGTGAAAAGGAAAAAGATAGTTGAACTCACCTATAAAAAAGAACATGTACAAAAGAGAGGAAAAAGAAAACCAACAACAAATATGTAAGTAGCTAAGAAGTATAAGAGTGGTTTTTAAAAGGCCAATAACAAGAATGCAGTGAGGCTTGCCAAAAATTCTAAAGACATGGGAAGTAGGGTTTTGAAGTTATGTTCAGAGAAAATGAACATGTTGCTTTAGAGTAACAGTTTTATAACACATGACAAAGAAAAAGCTATACCAATCAACTTTTATTTTATTTCCATCTTCTCTGTCAAAGATTGCAAAAATAATGTTAGTGAGAGGAAACTGAAACCCAAGAAATGTAAGACGGTAAGAAAGCAATTCTTTCCCTAAATGACTTTATATCTTTTGTCCTAGACAAATTATATCCCAGGTTAAAAAAAGGAACTTTCACATAAAATGTACCATTGAACTATTTCTTGAGGCATTGTGGATAATCATAAAGAGATAATCAAAATACTAAAGAAGGAAGAAAATGTTATGATTTCTTTTTAAATTAAAAATTAAGGACTCAGCCATAAAAAGGAATGAAATCTTGCCCATTTGCAACATGGAGGTATCTAGAGGGTATAATGCTAAATGAAATGAGTCAGAGAAAGACAAAGATATGATTTCACTCAGATGTGGAATCTAAAAAACAAAACAAACAAAAAACCAGACTCACATACAGTGAATTGGTGGTTACTTGGGAGAGGTAGGTGGCAGAATTGGCCAAACAGTGAAGGGGATTAAGAGTAGTACACTTACCCTAATAACCACTAAGTAATGTATAGAACTGTTAAATTGTTATATTATACATCTGCAACTAATATAACATTGTGTGTTAATTATACTTGAATAAAAAAATAAGTCAAAAAAAATTAAAAATGGAAAAAAATCAAAGAATTCTGTGCTTTACTGGAGTCTGAAATTAATTCCACAGGAAGTTTCAGGAATTATTATTAAAATACGGTTTATGAACAATTAGAAACAAATGATCATTAGGAATTAACATGGGTTCACTAAACACAAATCATGCATGTCTCATTTCATTTTTTTGTTGACAGATTTAGCCCATTTACATACCAGGTGATTTCTGGACACATATTCCAATTCAAGCAAATTATCAATTAGATATGACCTTGGATGCTATATTCATGAACAAGAGAAAGAAATTATTCAATTCCATTATAATTTTCTACTGATTTGAATGGTTGCACTAAAAATACATTATACATAACAATCCGGATTGACATTTTTAGTAGAACAGGATTTTGTTTTAGGTTCCATTCTTATCAGATGGTTCTGAGAAAAATATTGCATAAGACTGGATTGAGCAGAGAATAGCAGTAGTGGCTAGAAGCCATGAGAATGTACCTCAAAGACTAACTACAGAAAGCCTAATTGACCAAGCACTCCTGATGCTGTGCTAAAATCCAATTGTGTGTTTGTGCTAAGGGTACACCTCCAAAGGGCTGCTCCCAATCAACCACTGAGCTTCGCAGAGATACTGAAGCAAGTCTGTCACTGGAAGTGGGACTGCCTAACAGGTGATTTTGGCTCAAGGGCTCCCTAATGGCCTTGCTGAATCCTCCTTGTAATCCAGGATTAGATCTCCAATCATACTGAGGAAAAGCCTACTTAGATTGGCACCGAGGTTATACACATGGATCACTGGGTTTCAGGTCTTGGCTCCAAAAGAAAATTACAGTTGGAGCACCAGATTCTAAGCATGAGAGTTTGACATAATTCCAAGCTCTATTCAATGGAAAATGATAATAAGACTATATATGTAACTTCTTCAGAATTGAAGGGCATCAGTAGATTCAATGGGATAGACAAAAGCTAATAAATGAGGGAGATTTCAATATCTTTGACACTGTATTAATCTAAAAGTAGATGATGTTTCTTCAAAAGACATCAATTTATAAGTAAAATAGGATACATAAAAATAGTTTGGTATAGCTTTTGAGAAAACACACATGCCCACACACTCCACTGATTTAAAGAAACTAGCCTTCCTTTCTTCTGTCAAGGAACCTCAAGTTTCCCTTCCTCTTCCTCTCCTGTGTTGCATGTAATGGATGGCTCCTTCTACTGTAGGCAACCCTTTTTTTGATGTGTGTTATAGTGTGGCTCACCACCTGATCTGTAGAGGTCTTTATCTTATTTTTTTTTTTTTAAACCAATCTGGTGGAATGTGACTTTCCATTATTTATGTTTTTAGGAAAGACCAAATGTTGCTTTATTTTCTCATTCATAGATAGTCCTAGTGGGCTTGACCTGCCAGCTCTTGAGATATGTATCGATAGCCCTTAATGCAGTTTAAGCTCTCAGGCTATGAGCCAGAAAACATAATAAAAAACATTTTCAAAAAACTGCTCAGCAAGCATTTGAAGTTGGAATTCAGGAGAAACCATGCCAATGGATATAGATTAAAGAATTATTTGCATTAAAATAATAACTGAAGAATCAGAAGAGATATATTTAATGAGGCAGGAAGTATAAGAGAACACAGGGCCAAGATTGAATCTTAGAAAATGCCAGTGTAACTTAGGTTTGGGGACCTATTTGAGCCTCTCTACAGTACAGCCCTTAAACCTTCCCATAGTCCCTACTAGTTCTCTGTGTTCTTCATTTCCTTCCACCTTTGCAGAAGCTCCCACAGACTCAGCCTTCTCCATTTGGTAGTTTACACCACCATTCCAACTCTCAGGATTCTGTTCATGTCAGCTACACAGTAGCACAGTCTTCCTGACTTTGCTAATTTCCTTTGAAAATTATATAGACCCTTCTCTTTCTCCTCAGAGTCTTTCTCAGTGGCCACTATAATAAACCACAAACATACACAAAATATAGACAACTGTGCATGTGCATATATGCACACATAAGGGACATCAAAAATAAAAAGGACAAGAAACACAAGCCATTAAATGCAGTTTTTAATCTTTAATTGAATAAGTAGGGGTAAATAGATGCCTGATTATCTTCATTTAGCACTGTTCTCATTTTTCCCAGAGATTAGAGCCCACTACACCTTCCTTCTTGCTTCATTGTTTCAGTTTTTGGGTTGTTTTTGTTGTTGTTGTTGTTTTGGCTTTTTGAGAGAGAGGGAGAGAGCATGTGCACAAGTGGGAGAGAGAGAGAGAGAGAGAGAGAGAGAGAGAGGCAGGCTCCCCACTGAGCAGGGAGCCCCAAGGATGTAGGGCTTGGTCCCAGGACATGGGACTTGATCTCAAGACCCTGGGATAATAACCTGAGCTGAGGGAGACGCTTAACTGAGACACCCAGGCGCCCCACCTGGTTCTTTGTCTTAATCCCTCTTTCCTTTGCTGTACAAAAGCTTTTGATCTTGATGAAGTCCCAATAGTTCATTTTTTCCCTTGCTTCCCTTGCCTTTGGTGTTTTTCCTAGGAAGAAGTTGCTGCGGCTGAGGTCGAAGAGGTTGCTGCCTGTGTTCTCAAGGATTTTGATGGATTCCTTTCTCACATTGAGGTCCTTCATCCATTTTGAGTCTATTTTCATGTGTGGTGTAAGGAAATGGTCCACTTTCATTTTTCTGCATGTGGCTGTCCAATTTTCCCAACGCCATTTGTTAAAGAGGCTGTCTTTTTTCCATTGGATATTCTTTCCTGCTTTGTCGAAGATTAGTTGACCATAGAGTTGAGGGTCTATTTATGGGCTCTCTATTCTGTTCCACTGATCTATGTGTCTGTTTTTGTGCCAGTGCCATACTGTCTTGATGATGACAGCTTTGTAATAGAGCTTGAAGTCTAGAATTGTGATGCCACCAACTTTGGCTTTCTTTTTCAATATTCCTCTGGCTATTTGAGGTCTTTTCTGGTTCCATATAAATTTTAGGATTATTTGTTCCATTTCTTTGAAAAAATTGGATGGGATTTTGATAGGCATTGCATTAAATGTGTAGATAGCTTTAGGTAGCATAGACATTTTCACAATATTTATTCTTCCAATCCATGAGCATGGAACATTTTTCCATTTCTTTGTGTCTTCCTCAATTTCTTTCATGAGTACTTTATAGTTCTCTGAGTATAGATTCTTTGCCTCTTTGGTTAGGTTTATTCCTAGGTATCAAATCGGCAAAGAAGAAGTCAAACTATCGCTCTTTGCAGATAATATGATACTATATGTGGAAAACCCAAAAGGCTCCACTCCAAAACTGCTAGAGCTTGTACAGGAATTCAGTAAAGTGTCAGGATATAAAATCAATGCACAGAAATCAGTTGCATTTCTTTACACCAACAACAAGACAGAAGAAAGAGAAATTAAGGAGTCAATCCCATTTACAATTACACCTAAAACCATAAGGAATAAACTTAATCCCTCTTTAGGAGACACCATTTCAGAAGTTCTCTTGTACTCAGCATAGTATTTTTCAAAGTCTGTTATCCATGATGCATAGTAAGAAATACATTTTATATTATTGCCCAGCAAGCACATAGCTGAGTATGTGTACATGTGTTTGAAATAATTCCTATCCTTACTGCAACAAATATTTTTTCTTCTATTTTTTTTTCTTGCTACTGGTTGTTACTTACTAAACTAATCTCATAGTCATCTACTAAATCTAAGAGTAGGGCCATGTTTTGAAAAATCCTGAGCCAAAGACCACAAACATGCTTGAAGATAAAATGCATGGGGAAGTAAAAGTGTTTGTTCCCTTTGTCTCAAAGGGATCATGTGCCCTTCCCCTGGCAGGCCTCATCCACAAGTCTTGCCCCGCCTGTTTAGCATTTTCCTATATTTGTTCATAACTGAGTCTATGAAGAAAGGGCTGAAACTTCTGGTAAGAGGCATTCCTAATTACAAGGGCACAGGATGAGGCCACAGAGTAAAAGCACTTCCTTCATATCTTTTCTCAAATGTCAGTTTCTCTATGAGGTCTTCTGTGGCCATTCCTTCTAAAATCCAAACCTTTGTAATGCGTATATTCCCATTCTCCTTCAATAGTTGTTTTTCCTTAGCCACTGACACTATCTAATATTCTATACATTTAAAATACCTATCATATTTATTATCTGCTTCTCTAATAGTAACTCTAGAGGGACAGATGCAAAGAATGAGAGTGTTTTTTTGAGAAAAACTTAGAAGCAAAGAAAGAATAAAACAAACATTTTTCCTGAGCTCTCATTATCCAGGAGAGGTGTGTCTAGGCCAGGTGTGGCTAGACTGCATACCCTATAGTAAGCATGCAGAAGAGAGGAACCCTTATCCCCATAGTGCTCTATATGTTCACAGAGACAGGGAGAGAAAACAGCTTTGAATGTAACAATGGGAAATTCTGTTCAAGAAAGTAGCCTTCTAACTTTCTCTTAAAACCTACTAAAGATTTCAAAGGAAACCTTTTAGGGAAAAGACACGATCAGACTTGCCTTTCAGAAAGTATACTTTATTATAGTGTGAAGTTGGTCAGACTAGCTATTAGCAGTTCCTCTTGTCATTCTCTCTACCTTCTGAGAAACTGGCTAAGTCTTCTCTAGGTTAAGGAATTTGGATGGTCGAGACCTCAATAAATCTTATGTAGTTCAGGGAGACACTTGGCTCCATTTGCTGTAAAGAACATGTGCTTGAGTGTTGCCAATGCAGTCATTAAGTGCAAGGCAGAAAGAAGAGGGATTACAACATAATTTTGTTTACTTTATTCCAATTTTTAAAATTATAGTAGACAAATCAGTAAAAACTCTTTTTCACCTCATAACTCTAAGGAGACTAATCAAAAATGTTTTCTATTTGGTATAGTTCGTTTTTTACAGGATTTTAATACAATATGATTCCTTTCTACAAGGACTCTAAGATATTAAAACACAGAAAAACCTTTCCTTCTCTTATACCAATTGGGAATTTTATGAGAATTTTAAATTTCTTAAATCTTCTCATTTTTAGATCAGCACTCTTCAATATAGAATGTGAGGCACAAGTATACATGTTGTTCAAAATTTTTGTATACTACATTAAAGAAGAAACAGTTAAAATTAATTTAATAATATATCTTATGCATGCTAACATATCTGAAATATATCAGCATGTAATAAACATAAATAACTAAATGAGATATTTTGCTTTTTTTAAAATAGTCTTTAAAATCTTGTGTGCATTTAATATCTATAGCACATCTCAATTTAGAAAAGACATTTTAAGTGCTCAATTTGCCTCATAATGCTTGTCATTACCATATTGGACAGACACATTTCTAGATCTTTTTTTGAGAGAAAATATTGATAAAATGAGAGCAGGAAAGCAACGTGTACTGAGTACCTACTGACAGCCAGACTATACCAGCAATTCTACATATATTTAAAATTTAATACTCATAAGACCATGTGAGGTAATTCTTAATATACTCACTTCAGATGAAAAAACTACCACTCAGGTTTAACAAATTTGTCGAAAGTTATCCAGCTTATAATAAGTCTATCTGGCCCCAAGATACCCTCTGGCCACTCTTCTTTCCTTTCTCAAAGCAGATTTCCCTACTAAACATTTTATTATTAATAAATACTTAAACTAGAGTAATAGTACCAAATCCCTACATTGTTAACTATTAAGGCAAGGAAAGAGGAAACTGTATTCATCTTCTTTATTATTTCAAAGGAGCTTCATACATTATCATTATATCATTCCAAAAATTTAATTTTGGATTCACTGATTTGTGTATTTCAAGATATGTTTCTCACAGAGATCGTAAATTTGGAATCTCTAAAATGATATCTAAAGCTGGTGCTTGTCAGCTTCAGTCATTATCAAATCAGTCCTTTTACAAACTGAACTTCTTGGTCTTGATTGTGAAGGGCATGTCAATATGGTCTGACATGGCTGAAGAAAATATGTTTGTTCTGATTTGCTGTGCGTGAAAAATATTAATCCTACAACATGTAGGCCTATATTTACAAGGCATTGCAAATTGATGCTCTGCATATTTTGGTCACAGATAATTCTAACATAGTTGAATGTGAAATTGGCCATGAAGTATTAAGAAGATAAAAAAGGTAATTGTACTTATTTTGTTGTTTGAATTTGATACATACTACTAGCTAAGAATTGCTTTATTTTGATAACCTGTCACTGATTTAAAAAAACAGAAGTTTTTATGAATTTATAAAATGTTCTATGCGCTGATTGAAAAACAAGAAAATAATTTCTTCCAAAAGTGTAAAATTGGGGGATGTCTGGGTGGCTCAGTTGGTTAAGCAGCTGCCTTCAGCTCAGGTCATGATCCCAGTGTCCTGGGATAGAATCCCGCATTGGGCTCCTTGCTCGGCAGGGAGCCTGCTTCTCCCTCTGCCTCTGCCTGCCTCTTTCTGCCTGTGCTCACTCTCTCTGACAAGTAAATAAATAAAATCTTAAAAAAAAAAAAGTGTAAAATTGGGGAGCCTGGGTGGCTCAGTGGGTTAAAGCCTCTGCCTTTGGCTCAGGTCATGATCCCAGGGTCCTGGGATGGAGCCCACATTGGGCTCCCTGCTCAGCGGGGAGCCTGCTTCCTCCTCTCTCTCTGCCTGCCTCTCTGCCTACTTGTGATCTGTCTGTCAAATAAATAAAATCTTAAAAAAAAAAAAAGTTAAAAAAAGTGTAAAATTCCAGATACTATTATTGTGAAAGAATAGATTTCAGAAAAAAGCTATTTTTGAAATAGAAATTGATTTAGTCCTACAGAAAAATGACACATGCATAAGAGATATAAAGATAATTTCATAAAAATATACTATTTGAAATATTTTTAAGTTCTATCTACGATTTTAGCAAAACTGAAATGCAGTGTGTATGTGTGTGTGTATATATATGTGTGTGTGTGTGTATATGTATGTGTGAGTATATATATTAGACAATTAAAATAAACAAAAACCAAAAAGAAAGATCTTTAATTTTGATAACTTAATCACTGACTAATGAATAATTCATAATTTATTGGTGGACAGGAGTTCACTTTTTCTTGAAAACACTACTAATTGTCTTTGATTTCTTTTTAAAATTTTGATTATTTAAATATTTTCAATGTGCTGAGATAATGTTATCTCTAAACAACATGGTTTATTGATAAGAATAAAGGATTTAATCTGAAGACCTGAATTTGAAATGATTTTTGGTTGTATACCAGTTTTTGTCATGAAAATTAGGTAATACAGAATTCAACATAACTACGTTTGTATTACATAAAATGTGATTTTTTTCAAATCAAATCACAATACAGATGAAAGTGTTTAAATATTATTTTGAAATTTTATTTATTTTTGTTTGTATTTATAAGAAAATCCTGATTCACATAGAAAATCAGTTCTAAAAGCAACAGTTTTGAATGGCATGCCTTGCAAACTCATGACCCATTTGATCATAACTGATATACAAACATGAAAGAGGATTCTTAAGAAATTGTATAAAAGTTCAATTATTACAAATTATAATATAGTAATGGTTAAGAGTATAACTTTTGAAGTCTGAAAGACCTGAGATTACAGTTCTGCCTCCTTCATGTAATTACTGGTTGACCTTGACCTCTTTAAACCCTTTCTTGAGATGAAAATTAGACATACTAATCAGACCTACCCCATACGATATTAAGTAAGATGGTATTTACAAATGGATTAGCTTAAAGTATGGCATATAATTAGAGTCATGTTAATTTTGAAAGACCATGGATAAATGGGCTCTAACAAATTTAAAGCTTCATAATGATATATTCAGTTGTGACATTTTCTAAAATTTGGTTAAATGCTAATTTTTTTAAAGTTTGCCCTCAAAATTTCAAAAAAATTTCTTCTTTCTATGGCAAGTGACTTAGAAAGTAATAAATGTCCTTATATTCACATACAGTATAAAAACAAGTAAATGGAGAGCTCTGAAATACTTTTTCTCTTGTCCAATAGAATTGTAAAGATTTCCATGTATGTCAGCCTATGAACTAGTCAAGTAATTTGTATGCACATTAGACTCTTAGCTTTATTTTCATACAATGTACTAATTGTATTTTCCTAGCTGCCTGTTAATCTAATACAATTGTTCCAATATAATAGAATGTCATTTAATAAGTTCATTTTCAGCATCAGATTCAAATTGTGTTTGCATACATTTTTTATAACATTAAGCTGTTTCATTTATTCTGAAAGAATTTGAAAGCTTTGTTTTTATGCTTACTTTGTTTTGTTTCAAATAATGTTATAACTTGGCAGAGATTATAGAACTCTTTTCAAAATTTCACTGCATAAACACACTGAGGATTTCAGTAATTTTTATTGCCATAAAAATTATCCCCAACAGAAATAATTTTAACATTCTTGTCATGTTTTTTTTCTTTAAATTTCTAGTGATTTTATAGAAGAATTTCTGGAATAATGTTTATATAATGGCATAATGTTTAATATAGTACACGTTATTTCATCTTAAGCTAAATCAAATTCACCATTAGATTCTTTCCTTTTTTCAATTTTTTACCAATAGTTTTAGTTTTAAGAGCAATTATATTTTATTTGAAAAAAGATAATAAATTTATGAAAGAATACAAAGCTTATAACACTATCGTAAACAAAGAAAAGTCCAAAATTTAAAATAAGTGCTAAAACTATTTTAACACTATGTGTATGAGTCAGAGTTCTCCAAAAAATGCAACTTATAGGATAATTTATAGACATGTGTGAGAGAGATTACAAGGAATTGGCTCCATGTTTATGGAGACTGACAAGCTCAAGTATCTACAGGGTAAGCTAGCAAGCTCAAGACTCAGAAGAGGGTACAGTATAGTTCCAGTGTGAAGGCAGGCAGGAGACCCAGGAAGAGTCTAGTTTCAGCCAGGCTTTCAATAAAAAGATGAGATCCCATTCACATTACATGGGATAATCCGCTTTCCTCAGTTGGCCCATTTAAATGCAATCGCATCCAAAAACACCCTTACACAAACACTCAAGATAATGTTTGACCAATATCTGCACACCCCATGGCCCAGTCAAGTTGACAGAAGATTAAACATCACACCATATTATACACAGAGTTTGTTATATCATTATTCACCAGTCCACAACAAAATATTACCCTATGATTTGATCCTGCACTCACAGATATGCCTGATCCTTGCCTGGCATTAAATTGAGTGCAAAGACATACACACATGCTATAATAGTTTTCTCTCTTTCACAGTTTACAATTCATGGCATGCAAAGGTCTGAACCTTTTTGGTACCAGTGTAGCATTAAATTATATTGCAATGACTCAATGAAAAGTTTCAAATATATGCACAGAGATGACAAACAAGCTTTTTCTGATACACGTGAAAAATCAGTTACCTGGCAAAGCAAGTTAACTGATGATCTCTGATGTTTTAAATTCAGCATACAGCATCCTTGATAGATTGTACTCCTTTATTCTGTAGTCGAAGTTATTTTCTATTAAATCTTTACTAATTTTCACAGAATCTGAGTCCTCTTTGTACTAATCCCTAGCAGCCATTTTTTGTTCTTATTTATGGGTCACAGATCATTACTCTGAGAAAGTAGCACATTGAACATCAACTCTCTAAAGTTCTGTAAAATATCCATGAGCCCATCTGGAAAAGAAGAACTTTCCACTTAATTTTCTACTAAGTTTAGAATAAGCATATTCTAAATTCTGGTAGGAATTTAAGTAACCCTCCATTGATAGTTTGGGATTAAAAATAAGTACCTGTCTGGAATTCTTTCCTTTCTACCTATTTCCTGTTTTCCCTCCAGTAGTTGGGTTTCTGGGTATATTTAGTAAAATCATTGTGCCAAATCAACTGCCATACAGAAGCCCTCTCTATCCCATAAATTTCCAGCTTCACACCCTATACTGGCAAGCAAAGTGCGTCTGGACCTATATGCATTTTGCCATTTTAGTGTCCTTCAAAAGCACATCAATAGAAACATTTTGTTTGTCTCCCTTTGAACACAAATCATGTTCTTACCTGCTCAGCATATTTTTTGGCCTTTGATTCTTACCTATGGCCTGTGTGAAATTCAATGAGACCTCTGACCTAGAAGGTCTCATTGCATTTTACTTAGAAGCAAATCAATTCGACATCTAAACCCAGAAGAGTTCTTATCCCTGGGCACTTTGTATGTGTATGCAAAATTTTATAGGAATGTGCACGTATACACATTTTCCTGGGTAGAGTCTGTACCGTTCACTGAACTTAAACTATGTTCTTCATCCCAAATCAGTAAAGCCCTGAACCATTAGGAAGAACCAAGGTTCACCAATTTCCTGTTGTATTATGGTTCTCCAGCATTCTCCAGTAAAACAGAAACTCTGTGTGTGTGTGTGTGTGTGTGTGTGTGTGTGTGTGTAAAAGAGTGAGTGAAAGAGGGATTTTAAGCATTTGGCTCATGCAATACAGAGGATAGTAAGTCTGAAATTCACAGGGTAGACTATCAGGCTGGGAATTCTGGCAAGAGCTGACATTGCAATCATGAGTTCAAAGGTAGTCTTTTTCTTTGGGAGACCTCAGTCTTTTCCCTTAAAGCCTTCAACTGATTGGATAAAGCCCACCCACATTATAAGAGTGATTTGCTTTACTAAAAGTCTACTGATTTAAATGTTAATCACATCTAAAAAAATGCCTTCATAGCACATCTAAGCAGGTATTTGATTTAAAAAAATTGGGTACCATGGCCTACTCAAGTTGACATATAAAATTAATCATGAAACCTTTAATGCTAAGGGCACCTTTCTGGATACTGTCTTTTGATACTAGTATCCTGACCCACAATAAACATTCAATAAATGTTTGCTTTGCATTTGCACATTTCAGCCTGCTCTTTGGCTTCATATCTAACAGGGGTCACCTACCATGCCTTGGCTAAGAGTAGAATGGACTACAGTTCTTTCTTGACCTCTGTGCACAGAGGATATCACGCGTGCTATAAAACCTGTTTCTTATTGGGTAATGTCAATAAGATGAACTACTCAAGTTGAAAGATAAGTAGACAGAAAAAGACAAACAAATAAAAATAGTCCATAATGAAAAACAGGAGTATAAGCAGAAAACAAAGAAACAAAATAAGGGGCAAATCCTTGCCTCTGTCCACCAAGTTACTAATTGATTTGCTTCCTGAAATAGGACAAAGTCATAGAACCATGAAGACCCAGCTTCCTAAAAAATTTACTGCCTAAATTTAAACTCGCTGATCACTGCTATTTAACAATTCTGTCTTTAATTTACTGCTCATTCCCTATGAAAATAATTCTTAAATTCAGGAAGGAGGTTAGGAGGTGAGAGATTATAGTTGAAACCATTTTCTTTAAGATGAATATAAACTATCTTTGGAGGACTTGCCGAACCTGGGGAAAATACTTATAGTAATCACAGTTACAGGTAAGGGTACATCATATTCCTCAGAGGTGATATGCTGATAAATGTTTGAGACTACTTTTGTAGAAGAATCATACAAGTGTTGGGTGTCTGGGTGGCTTAGCCAGTTAAGTGTCTGAACCTTGATTGTGGCTCAGGTCATGATTTCCAGGTCCCCAAGATGGGCTCTGTGCTCAGTGCAGAGTCTGCTTGTCCCTCCCACCCCCCACCATTTGGAATAGATTAAATAAAATAAAAAATAAAAAATAATCATAGAAATGTTTATAGTTGGAAAGGGCCTCCAAGTTCATAATGCCCAATCTCATCATTTAACAATGAAATGATGACGTCCCAGAGAAATTCAGAGTCTTGCCATTGTCACTCAGCTATAAGAGCTATTTCAAGCTTTTCCATGTTTTTCAAGCTTCTTCTGGCTGCTATCCACTCCCTGTCCTTGTCTCCTGAAAAATCATCTTACAGTTTTCAAATTAGAACTACTATCTTCATTCTACCTTACATCAGCTTTTTCTTGATATTCTTTATCTTCCCTTACTCCTCAGAAAAAAATCTCTCCCTGTTCCTTGTCACAGCTAACCCCAATGAATAATCTTGGTCTTTCTCTCTCCTCTCCACCCTCAAGACCTGAGAAGTTCAATATATTATCTGAGGATACCAGCACTTAAAACATCTTTTACTTATTTAAAGTTCTATTTTCTGGTGTCTACTTTGATATTACTGAATCAGAATTTCTGAAATGAGGCCCAGAATTGTTATCTTTATCGAAATTCTCCAGATACTTCTTATGCACACTGAAGATTTGAAAAACATTGCTCTCTACTCTCATCAATAATCACCTCTTTCTCTAACACATCCAGAAGCTTCCTCTTAACTGTCTTTGAAATTTGGCTCTCATTCCTCAATATGGTCTACAAATTTCACTCAGAGATTACTTATAACCCCCTAAATGGGCACTAAAATGACCTTTTCCCAGTCTCTATTCTTCCTGACCTCTTTACAACATAAAAGAATATTCACATCATAAAGCACCGAACTTCCAAAATTTTAAAAGTTGGCCAAAGACAAAGGAAAGAAAATATAACATAACCATGTGATTTATGTGTTATTCCAGATGATGAACCTCTTCTACTCCAAAACAGGAATCATATGGGCTATATCAAACCACCATGATTTCAGTAGGTCTTACATAGTGTGAGCTACTTGCTCATTGAGGATGAGTCCAGTATTAAAAATTATCTTCTACAGGAAACGTGGTTTCTACATGAAATTCAACTATGTATTATGGTACTGGGAAGGAAGGAAGGAAGGATCTATTCCAATTTGTGGAAGAAAAAAATTACCTGTGTTGAATTTTTATAGAAAAACTATGTGTCAACATCTAACATGGCACTTACATGAAATAATTTTGACTTTATGTCATTTTCAACCTATGTCATGAAGAATCATAAGTAGATACCATAGATAAGATGAAAATTCACTATATAACTAACTATACTCTTTATTAAACCATTTTCTTCCTTAGCCTCAACAAGTTATTCTCATCTGGGTTTTCCCAGTTCTTTCTTGGATCTTCCTGATTCCTTTCCCTAAAAATGAAGGCATGCTTAACCCCATCTTTCTTCCTTTTGTCTTCACTTTCCCTGGCTTCTTCCACTAATGGGTCCCAACTGTAGAACAAGGCCATCACTTAGTTTCTGAATTAACACCAACCAAGGGAAGAAGTCTTCTAGTAGCACCAATTCCACCAACTTAAGTAGATTTAATGCACTATAGAAATGATCCCTGGAAGTATATTCTTTTAAGTAGATTTAAAATAAAGTTTGAGTTCCTAGGTAATGGATTCAAGTGACAAATGTCATAAATGTCAAGATGCTGTGTTGCTCCCCCAGGTTTCCTTGTTATCTTTCAGATCCATTACTTTTTTACTAGAGGATAAACTGCAAATGCCTATATCATCTAGAAATGATAGAAAGTCTCTCTTCTCTCTTATGCTCACCTTGTCCATATGTTTAAGTTTCTGCCTTGAACTTCACTTGGTGGGCTGATTTGTTGGTCTAAGCTCTCCATTAGACACTACCAGCTTCTCTAATTTGAAGTTCTGTCAAATACTAAAGCTGAGAAACTGACCAAATGGCTGGTGAGACAGACCAAGGCCTAGAGATAGAGTTCCAGTAGATCCAGATATGGAGACTATGGTAGCTGAAAGTAAAAGAAATGGAAACTTACAGAAAGCTCTTATTTTACAAGAGGTTAGCCTTGAAGGCATTTCTCATTTCTCATTTCAACACTACTATCCAATATTAGACTGAACTTTAATAGTAACTTTTACAATTTATGATATGTTCTCACTTTTATTCAGAAAAGCACACATTTCTGTTTGAAAATGTCAAAGAATCACTATGAAATTAGTTCTAATCGGATCCTTGCCATTAGTGAAGTGTGAATTCAGCAGCATTCAGAGGAAATGGTTTTCTGAACATAAAAGTTAATCTATCATGCTAAAAGATCACTGAAAACACTATTTTATAAGCCAAATTGATGGCAGCTATATTAACCAAAATATATTTGCAAAGGAAATTTTTAAGAAGTATATCTATTTCTACTAGACTAAAGTACATGTATGTCTCCACTCATACATAAGAAGAAAAAAATTGCAGAATATTTTATAGTTGGGAAGGACTTAATTATGAAGTCTAGAACTTTTATTTTATAGGTAAAAGTACCAAGGCCTAGCAAAGGCAAACTAAATAACAAATCTAGCATCTAGTTACTGGCATTACCAACTCTAGAGCTCTTCTCTAATGCTATTTCATTTATGCAACAGCTATCTGTTGAATACCTTCTCTGTGTTCTGGAACAATGATCAGTGGAAAGATCCAGTACACCAAAAACCCACAGTGCAAGAGGAAAGTCATAAGTACAAATAATACAAACAAAACAGCAACTCCTTCAGCCATGAATTACTATTCTCCCTATAATATTTAAATAAATTCACTTAAGCTCCTATCTTGTGTATGTTGGAAATCATAGCCTTCTTTCCCATCTATTGGCTTCTCAGAAAGTTCGTATTTCTCCCCCTGAACTTTTGCTGCGATTTCCTGCTTTTGATGAATTATCATTTTTATGTTTCATCTTTCCCAAAGCACCCATAAAGGCAAGACCTTCATATTTATCTTACTTTCTAAAAAGTTGGGAACAGTGAATAGGTATTAAGTGAGAACTATAGTTGTTAGGATCTGTTGGTTGTAATCGATAAAACAAAAAAATAAACTCAAAGAGTACTAAACTATTAATTAATTCAATAAAGTGTATTGATCCAGGCACTGGGAAATTCGTAATGAAAAAAACAGTAAAAAAATCCCTGTTCTTAGGGAGATGAATTTTTTTTGGGGGACAAAGATAAGCCAGCAAATAAATAAATATGTATATGCAGTGATCACACTAGAGATAAATTAGAGGAGAAAAGGGCATAGGCATTGCTTATTTATTTATTTTAGTTTATCTGTTAAATAGGGGAGTCAAGGAAGAACTCATTGAAAGCGACATTTCAAGAGAAACTTGAAGGAACTGAGAAGAGCCATGGGAACATCTGAAAGACAGGAGTTCTAAGCAGAGGAAACAGCAACACAGAAACACTGAACATGCAGGTTTGAAGACAAATAAGGAAGCCAGTGTGACAGACCAGGTAGTATATAAGTCTGGAATATAACTGAGGTCCATATCAGAGAGAGCTTTTTAGGCCAATGAATGGACTTGGGCTTTTATAGATAGTGGAAGTTTATGACTGAAGACTGGCTTGGTTTAGCTTACAATTATCAATTACATGTTTACTGAATAGAGAAAAGGATGTCAAGAATAGAATCAGACAGGCATGTGGGAGGCATGGTTATAATGCAGGAGAGAGATAATGTGGATTTAGATTAGGGTAGTAGCAACAAAAATAATGAAATGATGAGATTCTGGACATATTTTATGGAAAAGTTGACATAATTTGCTAATGGATTACATGTAGGTTGTAAGAAGAAAAGGGGAATAAGTGGGAGGACAAAGGTGTCTTTTAACAAAATTACAAAAAAAAAAAGTAAAAATCAATAGAAAATTTAGCAACAGAATCAACATATAGAAATCTGTTGTCTCTATACACTGATAATGAATTATCACAAAAAGAAAACTAAGAAAATAATCCCATTTACAAACGTATCAAAAAGAATAAAATATCTAGGAATAAATTTAACCAAGGAGGTGAAAAACCTGTACTTTAACAACTGTAAGACATTGTTGAAAAACTGAAGACAGTGCACCTGGGTGGCTCAGTCATTAAGTATCTGTCCTAAGGTCCTGGGATAGAGCCCCATTTCGGACTCCCCACTCAGTGGAAAGCCTGCTTCTCCCTTTCCCACTCCCCCTGCTTGTGTTCCTGCTCTTGCTGTGTCTCTCTCTGTCAAGTAAAAAAATCTTAAAAAAAAAAAAAAATGAAGACAACACAAATAGTTGGAAAGATACACCATGCTCATGGATTGGGAGGATACTGTTAAAATGTCCATATTACCCCAAATCTACAGATTCAATACAATACCTAGAACTAAAACAAACAATTCCCAAATTTGCATGAAACCACAAAAGACCCCAAACAGCCAAAGCAATCTTGGGAAAGATTAAAGCTAGAGGTATCATATTCCTGGATTCCAAACTATACCATAATGCATAATCATAGTAATACTATAATAGTAATCAAATCAGTATAGTTCTGGAACAAAAAGAGACACATAGCTCAATGGAACAGAATACAGAGCCCAGAAATAAACCCATAATTATATGGTCAATTAATCTATAACAAAGGAGGAAAAAATATACAATGATGAAAAGACAGTCTCTTCAAAAAATGGTATTGGGAAAACTGGGTAGCTATATGCAAAAGAATGAAAGTGAACCACTTTCTTATACCATATACAAAAATAAATTTAAAATGAATTAACGACTTAAATCTAACACCTGAAGTCATAAAGCTCCTAAAATAAAATATAGGCAGTAAGCCCTTTGACATTGGCCTTACTGATATTTTTTGGATTTGTCTCCTCAGACAAAAACAACAAAAGAAAAAATAAATAAATGGGACTATATCAAACCAAAAACCTTCACACAGCCAAGGAAACCATCAATAAAACAGGCAATCAACTAAATGGGAGAAGATATTTACCTATGACAGAGCCAAAAGGCGATTAACATCCAAACTACATAAAAAACTCATAAAAGTCTATAACAAAATAAACAAACAAAAAAAAATCTGAGTAAAAAAAATGGGGAGAGAACCTGAAGAGACATTTTCCTGAAGAAGACATACAGAAGGCCAAGAAGCACATGAAGAGATGCTCGGCATCACTAATCATCAGGTAGAAGCAAATCAAAGCTACAGTGAGGTATCACCTTACACCTGTCAAAATGGCTATTATCAAAAAGACAAGAAATAACAAGTGTTGGCAAGGCTGTGGAGAAAAGGGGGCCCTCTTGCACTGTTGGTTGGGATGATTGGTATAGCCATTGCAGAAAACAATATGGAGGTTCCTAAAAAAAATTAAAAATAGAACTACCAAATGATCCACCAATTCCACTGCTGAGTGTTTATCTGAAGAAAATAAAAACACTAATTTGAAAAGACATATGCATTCTATGTTCATCACATTATTTTCAATAGCCAAGACATGGAAACAACCTAAATATCCATTGATAGATGAACAGATAAAGAAGATGTGGTATATATACACAATGGAATAGTATTCAGTCTTAAAAAGAGTGAATTCTTGCCACATGGACATGGATCCACCTAGAGGATATGATTCAAAGTGAAATAAGTCAGAGAAAGACAAATACCATATTTTTCTCATTTATGGAATCTAAAAAACACCAAAACAAATGAACATACAAAACAAAACAGAAACAGACTGATAGATGCAGAAAACAAACTGATGGTTGCCAGAAGAGAGGTGAGGTAGGGGGATGGACGAAATAGGTGAAGGTTATTAAGAGCTACAATCTTCCAATTATAAAATAAATAAGACACACAGATGTAATATACAGTAGGGAATATAGTCAATAATATTGTAACAGCTTTGCATGGTGACAGCTGGTAAATGCATTTACTATGGTGACCATTTCATAGCTCATATAAATATTGAATGACTATGCTGTACACTTGAAACTAATACAATATAGCATGTCAATTATTCAATCAAATAAATCAATAAATGAATAAATAAAATTAGTAATGCTATGGGAGTTTACTTGGAAGGCGGAGAATCAAAGAGTTCAGTTTTATTCAATAAATGAGATTCATTGGGTCATCTAACTAGAAATCTATACCAGAGGTTTGGCAAGCTTCACGATAAGTTTACATAAGTCATTTGATCTTAGTGACTAAACCAAATCATCAAAGACTCATTTTTTTCTTTCCATTATTCCATCTCTGTTATTCACAGTCACTGTCTCTCTAAGGATGACTTCCCATATGATCAAAGAATAACTGCCATCAGAAATTGGGACTATGTCTCCACAGGCAGTAGGACAGGCCGGGTAATTCTCACAACTGAAAGACAAAAAGCCTTGAGGCTCTGCTGGATAGATCTTTCCTAAAAGAACCCCTGTGTCTCAGAAAACCTCTGTAAACATTAACTGGATTAAGCCTACTTTACCTTTCAAACTAATCACCATCTAAATGGTATCATGGAATTACCTGATTGTTTAGACCAACCTGCTGTCAGTCTTACCTAAACCAAAGGGTTGCTACCTAATCAGAGAAGAGTGGAAGAGATGTAAAGACAGGCACAATGCCCATTATAAATGCACAAAAGAGCAAATGACTTAATATTAAATACTAGATGCAACCATTCTTACAAGCCCTTTGGCAATTCCTATCCTAGGGAATTCTCACTGGCTGGGTTTTTTGTTGTTGTTGTTTGGGGTTTTTTTTTGTTTGTTTTTTTACCTAGGTTCCCCAAAACAAAGAGTTCCAAAAATCTTCCTCCTATTTCCTCTTCATATAATTTCTCAGGCTCCCTAAACCCCTCTCCCTAGTATTACCACCAGAATATTCAAAATCCCTATAACCTGTCACTTCATAATGTGAGAAATTAGTTTCATGCCAGTTTTGCATACATACCAATTCATTAAGGTGGCTGTTAAATGAAAGGCTGTTCACTCCAGGTATGAATTCTTTAGCACAACAGAAAAATCTACAGAGGTTTTGAAATTGGGTCTTTTTCCTTTGAACACATGCAGGTTTTTATTCATCCCCTATTAAGCTCTGTGGATGAGAGGAAGCTATATGGATCTTTTTAAATAGAAAACAAAATTAACATGACAGATAGGATTATTTATGTGTATTTATCTGAGAATTTATTGTATTTCCTGTTTTAAATAGTTGACCCCTTTTTCACAATAATTATTCAGTGAATCAAGATCTCCAAGTAAGGTATGTACAAAGTGCTACAATAACTAAGTAAAATGGGCATCTAATTCTGCCCAACATGGTGATAAGAATGGGTATTAAGTATCTTTTAAATAGTACTGAAGCTATTACAGTTTCCAAAAGACAAAACTGTATTCTAGAAAGATACTCCTAACAGTTATGGAGGAGCAATTAAGAGGATGATGAATAAAATTAGATGCCATACAGTCAGTTAGGAAGCTCCAACAACAGCCTAATAAAGATAGAATAAGGAACTGGTCCACAACACTGACAAATTGGAAAGAGGCCCCAGTTCAAAAACAGCTCTGAAATTGAATTATTATTATGCTGTCTCCCTAATATTTCATATAAAACCCAGTATAGCAATATGGGGTGATATCTTTGGAAGCATAAAGACTGAATAAACAACTTGTTATTTTGCCACAATCTTTCGGATTTTGTTATTTTATCAATATCCTTTTTTCTTCCTCCATTAACAACACCTGAATTTTGCTTCTAGAGAAATACTTTTTTCCCATCAGATACAATCTGGTTAGAGAAATCAAGAGGATCTGTTTTCTTTAATATTCTCCAGCTTAGACTAATAAGGCAGATATTCTCTGAAATTTGTGAGAGTGGGAGTGGAAAGGAAGGAATAATGATGATCAGCTGATGATGCAACACCTGATAAGACAGTCTATCTGTTGTTACTACTAGAATTCAAAAAACTGCCCTGATTCTGATGGTTTTTCAGACTTTAAGTAAGATATCCTCATATCTCCCTCCCTAGAAATTATTTTCTGCCAATGTAAACTAGGATGGGTTTCTTCTATTCCTTACAACAAAAGCAGCTAAAACCAAGTATGGTAAAAACACGTAAACCAAAATAGGGCTAATAATCCCAGCCCCCTAATACTTGGTCCAGTAGCTTTTACACCATGCCATGCTGCCTTTAAATATTCAACAAGAGAAAATGTTCTTCAGACATAAAAATCATAGTACCCACTGGAAATGTGTTCTTTAACACCAGAATAAATTACAAAGAAGGATATAATAGCTGATTTAGGTCCCATGAGACAATGGCAAAGAACAAACTGGATATTACACATGCTAGGACTTTATGACAGCAATCCTATCTTAGCCATTTCTGGAAATTATATATAAAAGTACTCAGTAAATACAACATGGTCCCGGGGGTCTGGAAGTAATGGACCACATGCCAAGGGCTTGGACCTTATCATCAAAACAATCTGAGAATTTCTGTACTCTCGCTGTTGCCGCTACTACAAAATTCTATTTTGTGGTTTGCGGTGAATTTGGGAACCTTCAATCAAGACTTCAAATCGGAGGTTTTGCAAATAATAAGAAGCCTCGTTGAATAAATTGAAAATCATCTTCTTGTTTCACTGAATGTGCAAGAATAAAATTCAGTGGAACTAGGAAGCTCCTTTCTGCTCAGTTTGCCCCCCATCTTCAGATGATAATCAAACTCCTGTGACCATACCTTGATCTTTCTGACTTTTCCAGGATGAAGGAATTCTCTAACTTATCTTCTAAGTAGGGACTATGGCTCCTTCCACAGTAAAAATCAAGCTGATTTTTACTGATATTATAACAATTTATAATACAAAACTATTAGGAGGGGGGAAAAGATTAATTCAAAGAGAGGCTGAACAATCCTGAAAGCTGACACATATCAGTGCTGAAAACATTGGCAGATTGCCAGAAAGTTCGGAGGAAGATATTCAAATTGAGAAGCGCTACCTGGAATGAGAAACGGCAGTTAAATACAGAAAAATCACAACAAAATGGGTAAAGGGGAAAAAATGTAAAATGATCATAGTTCTATTCAAGAAGACACTGACAGTACCTCTGCATTAATAAGAAAAATACCAACAACAATAAAGTAAAAGTTCTGCTTTTCTGCTTGAAGAATTACTAAAAATGAAAATCTATTATAACGAAGCAACAACTCTGATGATTTATCTTATTTAGTAGACTGTGGTCTAATCAACAAGACAAATTAAGAATATTGGTATATAAAGTATAATTTCTTTAAGCCTCGCCGTATATACATTTGAAACCACAGGCCATGACTTCCCATTGATCTATTCTTCAAAGTTCCACCAGTAGAGGTGACCCTTTTGTTTTTCTTCATAAAGTCGTGTCATTTAGATTCCAAACAAACTGCAGAAAGGGTGACCACAAATTAATTCGTCCACTCACGAGCTGGGAACCCAAAGTTCTGATAACTGCCAGCGGGAGCTACAGACAACCGGGGTCTGTGTTCTCGGGCCGTCAGAGTTCGCCCACAGACCCGCGGGCCTGGCAGGCTCAACGCAGGGGCCCAGCACAAGTAGGATTCCGAGGGACCGCCGAACAGGGGTGGACCCTCCCCTCAAAGCAGCGGAAAACCCAAAACCAATATGCAAAAGGAAAGTGAGAGCTAAAACAAACCCAAGGAGAGGAGCAGCACAAACCTTCTCTGTGAGGTAGTCTTCATGTCAGCGGGTGCCCCAAGAGCCCGCGCACTGGGCCTGAGTAGGCAAAACTGGCAAGGTTATTGGGCAGAGGCCGCAAGTGTCAGGACTCCCTTGCGGCTGGAGTTGGCCTTGTCGTGGGTCTCGCTGTCCTCACATACTCTTCCAGAAGTTCCAAGCCCTCTGGGCTGTGGCGCACTTGCCGTTCACGAAGTACTTGTCCAGCGTGACAGGAAGCTTTGCGCAGTCCGCTCTGCATCTACCACAGTCGCCGGCCTTGCTTCTGGGTCTGCGTAATCCGGGTCCTTGCCTTTGTTCTTTCCGCTTCCATACACCGAGGCATCCACCATGGCTATGACAAGGGGCTGGGCTCGATAAGGAGGGAGGAGGGAAGTGACGCCCAGGAGGACAATCCTGACATTCTGGGTGGGGTTTCACCGCCCTGACGGTGGTTCCCTATTCTGAGGACCAACGGTGGAGGATGGAGGTGCAAATATCCTTCATCAGGTAAATGTTGGGGTGCCACATCTTGGTCAGGAACCAAAAGGTCGGAGGAGAGAAAAGGCAGTCGGTGGGGAACTGGAGGCATGTCTTGAAGTAGCCACCGTCGTAGTTGATATTCCAGGGCCCAGAGGTGGACACTTCCTAGCTGTGCATCTTCAACCAAAACGTCACCCAGAAACCCTCGACCAGCTGTGCCTTCTGCGAGCCGGGCGCTAGCAGTCTTAGCAGAGAACTGCGTATCTTAATGATGCATGGTGTCGGGACAGCAGAGCAGTATTTCTAGATTTTTTTTTTCTTTGTACAGCTAATGTATTTGAAAATTTTTATTGTTACAGAATAAATAATTTGACAAGGTGATTTTGAATTAGTTGTGAAAAGCATCAAACAAAAGATAGCATTTATACACAGTAGATTAACCTAATAGTATAAAAAGCGGAAGATGAAGGAAACTTCCTTGATGACCAACTAGAAAGCATTTTGATTCCCTATATACTGAATTTTCTCCATCTGTAAAAGAGAATTTTGTTTGTATGTTGCTTATCTGGATGACCATCTGTACAGAGGTGTAATGGTATGTTATAGCTAAGACTTCACAGTCTTTGGCTTTCATTCCTTAAAACATTATTTCATAAGCTATGTAAAGTTACTTTAATAATTAAGCTATGTAAACTATAATACATATTTAGCTTATAGGTGTATTCAAAGTACCAACAGTCTGAATGATCAAAATGGGATAGTAAAAATAACTTCTACATGAGAGAACTTTAAAAAATTATTAGTTTGAAAACCTGAACTGACATGTTTCTTTTGTTAGACATTTAGACTTATGACCTAGTTCTAAATTTTTTGAAACTTTGCTTCAACAGCACGTTTTGAATTGATCTTCTTTTTAAAGCATACTTCTATTCCCAAATACTCTCTAACATTGCTCTATCATATAAATGAATCTGCATGCAGTATTTAATAACTGCTATCGTCTGTGTAAGTATATGTCAGCTATCTGAAAAATATGGGGTAACTAGATTTTACCATCCCTGACAATTATATTTCTACAAGATATTGATGACCCATGCATTTATCATTGTTTGAAAAGTCACATCTACTTAAGAAGATACTGTTTTAACATTTAGACCTACTTCTAACCAGGATAGAAAAGGTGTGATGAAATGGAGCAAAGTTCCTAGACTTAATTGAGCTTTTCCTGTTATAAAATATTAAAAATACTACATTATTTTAATGACCAAAGCTTAATAAAGATATGTAACATAAAATATTTAAATAAATAACAACACCTTAATACGACAGATACCTCCATCTGCAAGCAATCAGGGCTTAGTTCAACCACGTAGGTGAGGAGACTCATTCATGTGTTAGGAATTTCTCCTTGTCCATAATCATTCCATACTTTGGATTTATGAAGGAAAAACCTTACACTAACTATAGGCTTATCATAGAAAGGCTTTTTTTTTTCCTCAGTTCTTCTAATGAATCCTATAGTAATTCCACCAAATGATGGTTTTCCAAGGTCTAAACAGAATATTGCAACATGTAAAATATGTGGGTTTTTTTCAATGTTTTTTTTTTTTTGCTCATTCATGGAATTACCTGAAATCATGCTTCTGTATATTTTTAATTCCATCCCAAAAGCTCCTTCAATTTGCAGTTATTTAATGATTAGTTTACATTGAGAGGGTCGTCTAGGATAGCTTGTTACACGGGTATACAGACAAATACTCCAATAATGTGGGGTCTCATTAGCTGAGCAATAATAATTGTGAAAAGCACCTACTTTTCCATTAATTCATGTGACTGTGCAAGTCACTTAACATCTATTGTTCTCATCTTCCTTCTTTATGTAGAAGTTGAACAAGATGGTCCTTTGGGTTATTTTAAGCTGTAACATTTTATTCTATTCTCAAGAGCACAATTCTTGAATGCTGGAGGTATCCCTTTCCTAACCTTGCACCTACTATGTGTTAGACTTTACAATAGATACTTTTTCAAAATAGAGCTTATTTTTTAAAACAGTCTTAGATTTATAGTAAAAAAAAAAAACTGAGATGATAATACAGAGTTTATTTTTACCCTGCATACAGTTTCATCATTAAGACCTATATGATACATTTTGTTGCAAGTGATGAACCAATGTTGAACCATTGTAATTAGTTCATAGTTTATTCTAGTTTCCTTAGTTATTACCTTATATTCTTTTTCTGATCCAAGATCCCAATTATTCCCATTTGAAGAATACATGTCAGGTAATTTGTGGGGTCCCCCCCCCACCCTTATAGCTAGACTGGGCTTGTGGATTTTAGCAAGGAAAACCATAGAGGTAAACTGCCATTTTATCACATCATATCAAGAACACATACTATCAACTTGATTTATAACCTAATACTGATGTTGATATTGACCTTGATCACCTGACTGAAGTAGTATTTGTCGCGTTTTCTCATCTCATTATCCCCCCTTTCCATATTGTCTCCTTAGGAAAAAACTCACTATACATATCCCCCACTTAAGGAGTGGGGATTTATAGTTCCTCCTCCCCATGAAGGCAGCTTATCTTCATAAGTTATTTATAATTCTTATACAAAGGAGATTTGCCTCTTCTTTCCTATTTATTTAATCATTTCTATCATCATGGACTCATAGGAATTTATCTTATACTTTGGATTATAATCTAATCCTATGTTTATTTTATTGCTCAAGTTTTTCCAGTTTTGGCCATTTGTAATTCTTTCAGTTGGCTCTTTTATCTTTTCAACATACCTCATCAATGTAGGTTTTTGTTTTGTGATTTTTGATTTGAGCACTCCTTAGTTTAGGCTGCTACAATAAATGCTACCATAGGTTAGGTAGCTTATAAACAACAGATTTTTATTATTCACAATTCTCGAGGCTGGAAGTCTAAGATCAGGGTACCAGCACTGTTGGGTTGTGGAGAGTAATGTCTTCTGGGTTGTAGTCTGCCAACTTACCATTTTATTCTCACATGGCAGAGAAAGATCGAGTGAGCTGCTACCTCTCTTGCCTCTTTTTACAAGTGCACTAATCCCATTTATGGGGGCTTCACCCTCATGCCCTAATAACTTCCCAAAGGCCTTACCTCTAAATACCATCACATTGAGGATTAGATTTCAATATATACATTTTGGAGGAACGCAAACATTCAGTCTATAACACTTCCTTACTTCCTAGTACTGCGTAATGCTCCAGACCCATATTAATTCCTGATCCAGTCCTAGAATCAACCATTTATCCAAGAAGCCCTGATTCCTCTTATTGGAGATAGTATAAGAAACCAAAATCTGGGTGCTAGATAATCCTTGCTGTTACTGGGGTGTAATTGTTTCTAGAACATCTCAATTGACAGATTAAGAAAATATAATTGTATATACTAATCTGTGTATATGCACATATCTATAAATATTTCTGTATGTAGCCATTTATATGTATATTAAGCTAAACATGAGTTCATCCTGGTGTTTCTGGTCTAATCTTTTATCACATGGACCATTCTAACTCTTTATTTCTAACCTCCACTTAACAGTGAGAAACCTGGCTTCCACAATCTTCTATTCATTTATTTAATTGTTCAATTTGAGTTTATATATTATAGCCTTATCAGCATTGTTAATTCATACCTTCATGGAAAACAGCTAAAGGAACAGTTTTTCCCTTAAGCATTACAGGCGCCACTAATTCCCAGCTATTACATTAGCACCTTTCCTCCCTACCTCCTTCTTTGTGAAGTGTGTGTGTGTGTGTGTGTGTGTGTGTGTGTGTTTAATATACTTGTAATACAGTCAGTTTCTTTCATCATAGTCTATTCCAATCTGGAATTCTCCAACCTTCTAGATAATTTTTAAAATATTTGCCTACCTAAGGTCACCCTGTGTAATAAAATTCTAAAGGTTTTTGACAGATGTTACTATTATGTATTCACCATTACAGTATCACACGGGATAATTTCAATCCCTCAAATAACAAACTATTTTTCCCTTATTAGAACCTTCCCCCCCCGCCAAACTTCCAGTAACAACTAGATTTTTTAATTCTCTCTGTTTTAATCTTTATATGCCATTTTAATAATGTCTTATAGTTGGAATCCTAATGTATGTAACCTTTCAGACTATCTTCTTTAACTTAGCAATATGCATTTAAGGATGTTTCATGTCTTTACCTGGGTTGATAATTCATTTCCCTTACCACCAAATAATATTTCATTGTATGGATGTACCACAATTTGTTTATCATTCACCTGTTGAAGGATAACTTTGTTGCTTCCAGTTTTTTATAATTATGAATAAATCTACTAAAAACACTTGAGGATTTTTTATGGACATAAGTTTTCAAATCAGTTGGGTAAATACTTAGTATTGGAACTGTTTTATATAGCAAGACTATATTTAGCTTTGTTTAAAGAAAGAAAACTGCCAAAATGTCTTTGAAAGTGGGTGCACCATTTTACATTCCCGCTAGCAATGAATGAGAGTTCCTGTTGCTCCATTTTCATAGTATTTGGTGCTGTCATCTCTTTGGATTTTGACCATTCTATTAGGTGTGTACTAGTAACTCATTGTATTTTTAATTCACATTACTCTGATAGCATATGAAATGGAACTACTTTTTTACATCTTATTTTGCCACCGTATATATTGTTTGGTGATGTATCCAAATCTTTTGCTCATTTTTAAAATGAATTATATGTCTTCTTTTGTTTGGGCTGTAAGAATTCATTGTATATTTTGGATACCAGTCCTACCCCTCATACTCAGGGTAAGGAACACTGAATGGTACAGTTCATATGGATAAGACTCACAAAGCGAAGATCAAAGATAGATCTGAGTAAGGGTAGTGCCGGCAAGCATGATTCCAAAAGAGACAACAACCATCATAGAGATTTTTGTTCATGTCAGTACGTACAATCTCTTTCACTTTATATTACAAAAGAATAAAGCTGATGGAATAAAAAAGGTTAAAATTTAATTCTGAAAAACTTCCTAATCTCTCATTCTACTATTTTGCTATTTCTCTCCACATTCAAACTTACTTAGGGGCTGTCATACAGCACCAAAAATTACATGGCACATGTAAACTTAGAAACTGAAATAATGTAAATGTCATATAAATCTATAAACTTTATTTCAAAATCAATTTACATAATATGTAAACAAACAGGCTTTCAATCAAAGTTTAATCAACTTATTATTAAATATTAATATAAAACTGGCATTCCCTTTAATTTATGTAACTACTGATCAAGAAAACCTTTAATTTACTTTGTGCTTTCAAACCTCATTTGTCTTCTTCAAGTACGAGGATAATATTCCATAGACTAAAGTTATAAAAGTCAATTTATGGAACATAATTTTACCACTAAGCTTATCTCAACTAGAAACAGTGCATTTTCAACCAATTAAGTCTAAAATAATATAGGTTCTTTTTAAAATTCATATTAACCTTTTTAAAGATTTCAAATTCTTTAGATACTCTGGGGTACCTGGGTGGCTCAGTGGGTTAAGCCTCTGCCTTGGGCTCAGGTCATGATCTCAGGGTCCTGGGATTGAGCCCCGCATCAGGCTCTCTGCTCAGCAGGGAGACTGCTTCCCTTCCTCTTTCTCTGCCTGCCTCTCTGCCTACTTGTGATCTCTGTCTATCAAATAAATAAATAAATAAGATCTTTAAAAAAAAAGGACACTCTGACCTTATTATTTGGCAAAACAACAACAACAAAAAAGCCTTTGAAATATTTAAACTCATATTATTTTCTGATATAAGTATGCATATTTTTGTCTTAGAAATAACTACCACTGAGATAAGGTAACCAGATAATTTATCATCCAAAGTACAGCTTGTGAATAAGAAAGGACAGTAATAATGATAATAGTAGTGATGAGACAATGGGCATTAACTTAGTCTGTCTGGGCAAACATGGATAAAGGGTTAAGCCTAAACTTAATTTAAAAAATCTGAGTCAAACATTAGCAAAAATACTCAAAAGTTTTAAAAATACCTAATGTTAAATGGCACAAATATAATAATCTGTCATTGACAGTGAATACTTAAGAAGCAATTTATTTAACAAACTGCTGATATTCAGCTTAGTGTAACAACTAGACGATCAATTTAATTTTAGCTTGTTAATAAAAGGTAGGAGACTAAATATAAGATAGAAAAATTTTTGTTTTTTTATGGAACTTTTAAAAAATATATTGAGGGGTATCTGGCTGGCTCAATCGGTGCAGCATGTGACTCATGATCTCAGGGTCATGAATTCAAGTCCATGTCAGGAGTACAATTTATTTTTAAAAATAATAAATAGATAATTAAAAATATACTGAATCTTTTAAAATGCTTTCCTTCTCCAAACTTACCCACCTAACAAGTTCCTTAAAAATCAGCATTAAACATGATTTGCTCTTATTTAAGGCCACATTTTTCAAAGTTGATTCAAAGCATATCAGACAGACTGTCAAACACTACTGGTTATGGCAGAACCCTAGGAACATGTCCTACTTTAGGGCTAAGATCTTTAGATACAGACATTTAACATTTGTTTTTCCTTTTGTGGAAAGAAAATGAGATTAACGACCATACTGCTTGCTTACTCTTTATAAGCAGGGGTAAGCCAAAGTACCTCTTTTCAGAGATAACACAAATTTGAAAGAAGGAAGGAGAAAGAGCCATATTAGAAGATTTCTACTTAAACCTCCCATATTTATTTATTTATTAATGTTTTAAAATATTTATTTATTTTAGACAGAGAGAGCACATGCACACACAAGCAGGGAGAGGGACAGAGGAAGAGGGAAAGAATCTCAAACAGACTCTGCTGAGCAAGGAGCCTGATGGCAGCTCATTCCCATGACCTTGAGATCATGACCTGAATCAAAACCAAGAGTTGGACGCTTAACAGACTAAGCCACTCAGGCACCCCTATTTTTTCAATTTTTTAAAGTAATCTTTATACCCAATGTGGCATTCAAACTCACAACCCCAAGATCAAGAGTTGCACACTTTACTGACTGAGCCAGCCAGGTGTTCTTAAACCTCTTATATTTAGAAATCATGTCTGCTTGATTTCATAAAATGTGGGAGATACTTTCCCTTATTATAGGAAATAAGGCAAAGGAATACTGATTTTCATAATAGATGCACGATAATCTGGGGATAGCAAGATAGCGATGTTAACAGAATCCAGAGGATGGAGCTGCAGGAGAAATTTTCCAGAGAGATGTAGCCCTCAACAGGGAAGAACAACTTGTATATAGCAAGGAGAGAGCTGGGAAATGTTTTAATTAACTATTGCTGCATAACACAACACCTCAAAACTTAGTGGTTTAAAACAACTATTTTATTATTGTTCACATTTCCATGGTTTCACTGGGTGGTCTTTCTAATCCACATGATGTCAGGAAGGGCTACAGTCATTTGGAAGTTCAACTGGGCTGGAAAGTCCAAGATGGCTCTTTCACATAATTTCCAGTTGGTAATGGCTATTAACAAGACACTCAGCTAGATTCATCCACCAGAGTATTCTCCATCTGGCCTTTCCATATAGATATGGCTTCTCACAACATGGTTACTGGATTTTAGGGGGTAGATAGTAGAACCTACATGTCATAGGTTGAACTCTCCAGAAGAAGATTCTGAGAATTTGGGGGTACAGGATGTTTGTTATTAATCCCAAGGGGGGAAAATGTGGAAGTAGAAGGATTAGGCAAAGGAAAAAATCCAACTGTGATGCAATTGGTTAACCTGCAATTCTGTAGCACATTAGGGCAAAATGTCTAGCCCTTTATACCCTCTCTTTGTTTAGTTTTCAGGATAGGCATGACCTCAGGTGAGGCAGGTCTCTACAGCTGATACAGATGCTGAGGAACTACACTTGATGTCTGTCTGCTGTCTTCATTCCTCACTGCTGAATAGCAAGTTCCTCTCTAAAGTAGGATCTAAGTGACTCATCTTAGATCTGTCATACTATCAGTCCTCTTAAAGCCTGGACTTGTAGGTCTCAAAACAGTAACTTTACCAATTTCATGGCCATTTGATTGATCAAACTTGGTTACAAGGGCAGCCCATATTCAAGGAAAGGGGAAATAAATTCCACCACTTGAATTAGGAATAAAATGCATATAGGAAGAAAGGAGGAATTTGGAAAGGCACTCCAGATTCTGCCTTCTGACTGTAATAATTCATGTACAAAGTACACTTAACACCTCCCAATACTGCCACAAATTACCATTCCCTTATTGCATCAGCTCATAGACAAAACTCTTATCATCTGTATCAGAAAAAATGTAGATGAGGTAGACTCCTCAATCTTCTCAGGAGCACCTGTGAACTAAAAACTGAAACACTGACACAATCATCTGTCCCGTACACTCCTAATATACAACAATGAGGAAAGTACATGGTAGCCTACAATAGAAACCTTCATTCTAACAGTGTAAAAACCTAAGGCATATAGCAGTTACTGGCCCATAGCAATTCTGAAATATAGCAGGACATGTCACCATTTCCTCCATCTCCTGTGATAGAGAATGTTTCTTGATTAGGGACCATCTCTGCCCCCTGAAGATGGTTTTTCATGGCTCTGCCTCCTGTCATCCTTACTTTTCCATAAGAAGTGCAATGTGTTGCTGCTAAGTAATTTTCTTAGCTGTGTCCTATTAATATGAGATTAAAAACACTGAGGTCCCTTTCCATTTTCCATTTCCATTCTATATCTGTCCCTTTTAGTCTAAGCTCTTAAAATTTCCATTAAAATTTTTGGATTTCCTATGTACATAACATATTTTATGATAGATTTTTAAAGATATAACCCTCTCTTACTTTGGATTTAAAATCAGAATGCTGTAAGGATAATACCTTTAAGATACTTGAAAATCCTTTTTTTCTAGCTGAATGGGCTTATGAAGCACTGTCTGAAGATTCTTAAAAACTTTATTGTCTATCTGGGGTCAACAAGGCAAGCCCTTAAGATTCTCAAAAGCCCTATTGTCTAGCTGAGGAGGCCTAAGGGAAAAATCCTTAATCTCTCTGAAGGTTAAACAGTCTTTTAACTGCACTATTGAACAGATCTTCATGCGGGTGGCTGTTTTTCTGGCAGCACTCTGGATTTGATCTTTGCTCCTGGTTTTAATTTGCCCTGAAAATCTCATATGGGCTGGAAAAGATGAATATGAGAATAATTTATGTTCTAACCCAGCAAATCCTTATTTGAAAGTCTTTCTTCTAGATCAGAGGTTGGTCATCTATGGCCCACAGGTCAAATACAGGCTGTCACCTACTTTGTCAATGAATTTTGTTGTTGTTGTTTGAGCTACACCCATTCACTTAAAATTGTCTGGGTCCAGTATCATGTTGTAATTACAGAGTTGAGTAGTTGCTACAGGTGCCATGCAGCCTAAAAAGCCTAAAATATTTACTATCTGGCCCATGAAAGAAAATGTTTGCTGACTTATACTCTAGATACTGCTTGAAAATTAAATGGTTTCTTCTCTAATTCATTCCACCTCATTAATGGTCATGTACACCTAAAGAAACCAGTTGACTCAAACAACTTTCTGTCTGGAAACATTCTGAGCCAAATATACAAGGTCATTAGATATATTTTCTCTCATATTACCACAATTGCAGCATTGTCAAACATTCTCCCTCAACAAAATAGGGCATAAATTCACCTTTGCTCCAGGCCAAATAGCAATTTCTGCACTGTCTTACAGCCTCCATTGACCATCTCTGTGACGTTTCTGACCAAAACCTCCTACCTGGTCCCAAAGCCAATACCACATGTTTTAGACTTTTGTTATAGCAGCACCTCACATCTAGGTACCAATTTCTGTTTTGGTTATCTATTAACACAAAACAAACCATCCCAAAATTTAATGGCTTAAAATAACAACCATTTTATTATCTTTAATGATTGTATATGCTAACTTGGGTCAGATGGTTTCTCTTGCTCCTTAGGTCAGCTGGGGCTATAATCATCTGAGGGCTCAATTTAACTATATGTCTAAGACAGATGTATTACTTATTTATTGCTATGTAATCTATTACTCCAAAACTTATTAATTAAGATAATAAAAAAGTATTATTGCACAGTTCTTGTGGGTCAGGAATCTGGGAGCAGCTTAGCTGGGTGGTTCTGATTCTGGGTGGTTCTGGGTGGTTGACTTGATTACAGTTAAGTTGTCAGCTGAATTGCAGTCATCTGAGGTATGGTAGATCCACTTAAGTATTTGTAGGCAGGTTTCATTTGTAGGCAGGTTTCAGTTCCTCACCACGAAGGCCTCTCTATAGGCTGAAATGACAGCTGTCTTTTCCATCTGAGTGGTCTCTGAGAGGACCACCAATAGGAAAAACACAGCACAGTTTGTAATGTTGGAAATGACAGATCACTTCTGTGGTATTCAGTTGGGTCATATAAACCAGTAACCGGTACAATGTGGGAGGGGTCTACATAAGGGTATGAATAACAGGAAACCACCTTTATTGGGTGCCATATCAGAGACTGGCTACCACAATGATACAGTCAGACGGGTGTCAGTTAGTGTCTGATAGAACTAGAGTGCCTTGGTTCTCATTTTTGTGATTCCTCTATCTACCTTGGGCTTCTCATAGCATGGTGGCTGAGTTCCAGGAGGCAGCAAATAGAAGCTTCCTGTTCTCTTTGGTCTGAGTTTGGAAGTCTCAAATTGTCCTTCTGCTATATTCTATTTATAGAAGCTAGTCATAGACCAGCTCAGTTTCAAGGAAAGTAGCAATAAGCTCTAACTCTTGATATGAAGAGTGACATGTATGTACAAGGAGGGGAGAAATTGTTGGGGGATACATTTGAAGACTAGCTAACATAGGGAATGAATACCCAATCTTATTTCCTTCCTGCCCTCCAACCTATGCAGAAGCTTCCCACTGGACAATCCCAACCAGAAGTCAGAGGATATGGTCATCTATAAAATCAATCCCTAGATATCAGCCTTCTGGAAGCACAGAGAAGATTCTGAAGGAGTGAAAATAAAACTAGAAGGGCAAGTAGAAAATACTCATTACAATTTTAAATATAGAAGTAGTCCTGTGCAAATTATATTTTTCAATAAATGTTGATATTACTAAATAGGAAGTTTTCACTAACTATATAAGTAACTTAGTGAATAGGATGGCTTTTATAACCAGTCCTTTCCCCTTTGGTCTGGTTAATTGTAGGTTCAGAAATCCTTCACCTTGAAAATTTAACTCTATGTGACATAAAAATGGGGAATCACATGAGTGTGGCAGACTATTCAAATTTCCATTCCCAGTTAAGAAAGATTTAGAATGAAAATATAATGTTCTTAGTGGGACCCCACCCATAATAGTTACATTGTGTATCTTTCCTTATGCTTATTAGTCTAATTTGTGTTCAGATTCACATTTTACCTCCCTGCTTGCAAGCCCCATTTAGCCTTTCAGTTTCCCCAGTTCTAATTCTACAAACTTTTGTACTACACCTCATACACTTTTAAAAAAAGGACAGCTGGTCATTTATCTGTGCTTTTGGTGGTGACAGTATTTTTTTTATGACCATTTGAAAAACTAATGTTGTATGGATGGTTACCTGTCATCTTCCAAGAGTTCAAACCAAAAGTCAGCAGCATGGAATTTTGACGTTCACTGCTAACACCCAAGTAGGGAGATTGCATTTTTTTTACTCTGTTGAAGTCATCTTTCCTATGGATTTGTATGCCCCTGAAAAATTTTTCCATCATACAAAAAGCACTATTAAAGTGTTTTCATCATTTGTTATATGTCCAAATTCCAGCTTTCAAAAATCTAATTGTCATCATTTTTTTACCTCTTTCATTTAGCTAAATGTTTCTTATCATCACTTATAACCAAGTAAGTGATGATCCAGATTGCCAGTATATCCATTATTCACTAAAAAACCTCCATTAGCCAGAAGCTACAGTGTATTTTCAATATATTATTATAATACAGTATATGGTACTATTGCAGGTACCAGGTGTTTTGTAAACATTAATCTTCAAACAAACTGGTATGTCACTGCTATCCTATAAACATAAAAATGGAAATAGAGCTAATAAGTTAATTTCCCAACATCTTGCAAAAATCAAAGCAGAATTAGTATATAATCAATTTAATCTCCATCTGTGTCCCTAGACAACAAAATCAGACTTTTCTTAAGGAGTTATATAAGCCATTTATCAAAATATGATTCAACCTGTTTTGGGGTCATTGTGTGTCAGGATCATTACTGATAACTTTAAAAATCGTTCTGTCTATGAAATATAGAAGTATATAATATGTCTATGTGGCATATTATGTGACATGTATATGACAAATATATAAATATATTCATCTATGAAATATAGAAGAAGTATATAACCTGTCCTTATACAGACTACAATGTAATAATAACATGAACACTCATATTTACATCACTCTGGTTAAGAAATAGAATATTACCAGTTAAAATCCTTCTATTGCACCTCATTAAGTACATTTTACTTTCTCCTCCACTACCCAGAGGAAAAACCAGTATCCTGAATTTTGTAGTAATCATTTCCTGATTTACCTTTATATTTTTATAATCTATGCATGAGTTCTAAACAACTTCTTTGTGCACAAAGTCAATAGGGCAAATGGCTAATAAATACAAACGTGTTGAATGTTAGTGATACTATAGCAATCATAATGGGCTAGGACAATCTCCTAGATCTTAGTGGTTTAAACATCAAAGGTTTATTTGTTGCTGGTGTTTTGTTTTCATCTTAGATGTGGGTTGGGAAAGAAGAGTCTCTCTTCCACATCATCTTCCTTCAAGGGAAGGAAGTATCATGGAAGAGGGGTAAAACTTTCTCACTCACTCATAGGTCTTAAAGCTTCCCACTTGAAAATGATACTGGTCATATACACACACTTAACTTCAAGGGAGTGGTACAATTTTAAATATACACCCAGGAAGAGAATAAGAAATATCTATGAACAGTCTGAATGCTATTAATGATGACTACAAACTATTTTTAAGGTGATTGCTTCAGTTAACAAACCTACAAGACAGGATGAGAATTCTGTTGCTTCCATATTCTGCCAAGTGTGACATTGTCAGATATTAAGACTTTTTAATCTGATAGGTATGAACTCTTTCACTGCAGTTTTAATTTGCATCTTCTTGGTTAGTAATGAGATTGAGCATTTATTTCACAGCTAGATATATGGCTTGTATTTATACAATATTCTTGTTTTGTAAAATTATTCTAGTTATTTTGTCCATTTTTCTAATAAGTAGTTCAAATTTTCTTGTTTTTTATTCAATTATAATTAACACACAGTCTTATATTAGATTCAAGTGTACAATATGATTCAACAATTCTATACATTAGTCAATGCTCACTACGATAAATGTGCTAATCCCCTTCACTTATTTCACCCAACTCTATAGCCACCTCCCCTCTGATAATGACCAATTTATTTTCTATATTTAAGAGTGTTACTTCATTTGTCCCTTTCTTTCTTTGTTTTGATTTTTAAATTCCATATATTAACAAAATCACTTGGTCTTTGTTTTTCTCTGACTTATTTCACTTAGCATAATATTCTCTAGATCCATCCATGTTGTTGCAAATGGCAAGATTTCATTCTTTTTTATGGCTGAGTAATATTCTGTGTGTGTGTGTGTGTGTGTGTGTGTGTGTGTGTAACTCACATATTCTTTATCCATTTATCTATCAGTGGACACTTAGGTTTCTTACATATCTTAGCTATTGTAAATTATTCTGCAATAAACATAGGGGGTGCATATATCTTTTCAAATTAATGTTTTCGTATTCTTTCAGTAAATACCCAGTGTAGAAATGGTGAATCATGTGGTAATTCTATTTTTGATTTTTTTTAAGATTTTATTTATTTATTTGAGAGAGAGAGAGAATGAGAGAGAGAGAGCATGAGAAGGAGGAGGGAGAAGCAAACTCCCTGCCGAGCAGGGAGCCTGATGCAGGACTCGATCCCAGGACCCCAAGATCATGACCTGAGCCAAAGGCAGTCGCTTAACCAATGGAGCCACCCAGGCACCCCTATTTTTAATTTTTTTAGGTACCTTCATACTCTTTCCCACAACGGCTGCACCAGTTTGCACTCCCATCAATAATGCATGAGGGTTCCTTTTTCTCCACATCATCGACAACACTTGTTATCTCTTGTGTTTTTTATTTTAGCCATCCTGACAGGTATGACGTGATAGCTCATTGTTTTGATTTGCATTTTTCTGATGATTAGTGATGTTGAGCATCTTTTCATTTGTCTATTGGCCATCTGTATGTCTTGTTTGGGAATATGTCTATTCATGTCCTCTGCTCATTTTTTAATTGCATTATTTGGTGTTTTGTGGTGTTGAGTTTTATAAATTCTTTATATATTTTGCATACTAACCATTTATTGTATATGTTATTTGCAAGTATCTTCTCCCATTCAGTTAGTTTTCTTTTTGTTTTATTGATGGTTTCCTTCATTGTGCAAAAGCTTTTTATTTTAATGGAGTCCCAATGGCTTAATTTTGCTCTTTTTTCCCTTGCCTCAGGAGACATATCTGGAAATATGAACCCATACAGAAATCTGATGCATTTCTATACACTAATAATGAAGTAGTGGAAAGAGAAATTAAGAAAACAATCCCAGGGATGCCTGAGTGGCTCAATTGGTTAAATGTCTGCTTTTGGCTAAGGTCATGATCCCAGGGCTCTGGGATCGAATCCCACATCAAGCTCCCAGGTCAGCGGGAAGCCTGTTTCTCCTTCTGCCTCTGCTACTCACCCTCCCTGTGCTCGCGCTCTCTCTCTCTGACAAATAAAATAAAGTCTTTTTAAAAAAATGAAGTCATTATCTTAAAAAAAAATCCCATTTACAATTTCAGCAATAAGAACAAAATACCTGGGAATAAATTTAATCAAGGAGGTAAAAAGCCTGTACTCTAAAAACCCTAAAACACTGATGAAAGAAATTGAAGATGACATGAATAAATGGAAAGACATCCCATGCTCATGGACTGGGAGAACAAATATTGCTAAAATGTCCATACTACCCAAAGCGATCTACAGATTTAGTGCAATTCCGATATAAAAACCACAATATTTTTCACAGAACCAGAACAAATAATTGTAAAATTTGCATAGAGCCACAGAAGACTCTAACTAATCAAAGCAATCTTGAAGAAGGACAAAAATGGAGGTATCACAATCCCAAATTTCAAGATATACTGCAAAGCTTAGTAATTAAAACAGTATGGCACTGGCAGAAAATAGACACATAGATCAATAGAACAGAGTAGAGAGTTCAGAAATAAACCTGTGCATGTACGGTTAATCAATCTATGACAATGAGGCAAGAATATACAATGGAAAAAAGACAGTCTCTTAAATGGTGTTGGGAAAACTGGATTGCTATATGGAAAAGAACAAAATTAGACCACTTTCTTATACCATATACAACAATAAACTCAAAATGGAATAAAGACCTAAATATGAAACCTGAAACCATAAAGTTCCTAGAAGAAAACATAGGCCATAATCTATTTGACATCAACCACAGAAACATTTTTCCAAAAATTTTTAAATAGTGGTTTGGAAGAATATTTACATATTCTGGATGTTAATTATTTATTGGTTTTATGTGTTGCAAATACTCTCTGGCTTATGTTTTCCATCTCTTTAAACTGTGTTTTCATGAGCAGACATTTTTTAAAATTTCTAAAATAAATTAAAATTTATAAATCCTTTATTTTATTATGTTTTTCATGTCTTATGTAAGAAATCTTCTCCTACCTGAAGAAATAAAGATATTCCACTATATCATCTCCTAAATGTTTCATAGCTTTGTCTCTTATCTATATGCGTTTAACCCACCTAGAATTGATTTTAGTGTATTGTATGATATAGAGCTCCATTTTTACTTGGTTAGTTCCATATGTGTATGTATATAAGTCAGCCAGGTGGCTTTCAGTCATCAGGGTGGGGGAGGGGGGGTGGATTTTTTGCTACCTAGAAGACCTCTGACAATGTCTGGAGACAATTATCTTTATCACAATAGGAAAGAGGGTGCTTCTGGCATCAAGTGGGTAGAGATCAGGGTTGCTAATTTAAAAATCCTGCAATTCACTGGAGAACCCCCCACCCCCAATATCAAAGAATTATCCTATCCCATTGTTAACAGTGTTGATATTGAGAAATTCTGGATTAGATTAGGGGTTATAACCAAGGGTTATAAACAACCCCAAATCTTTTGACAGTAAAGATTATTTCTCCCTCACATTCATGTCATTTGAGGATTGGCCAATGCTGTATTCCCCTACATGGATCATTGCCAACCTCATAGCAGAGAGGAAAAGGGAATGCACTCATAGCATATGTCCAGTGGTTCTACCAGAGGTGTCGCACATCTCTTCCTCTCAAACTTTTTTGGGCAAAGTCAGTGGCCTAAGTTTCCAATGTAAGGAGTTAGGAAACAGGGCCAGTTAAACCCAAACTAAATATAAGAAAATGGAGACAATTAAAAATAAGAATGAAACTCAGTGAAACAGAAAATAGTCAAACAATATAAAAATAACTGAAAAGCTGTATTTTGGAAAGATCAATAAAATTGATAAATCATAGACACAAAAGAAAAAAAATAAAGAAGACATAAATTACTAATATCAACAATGAAAGAGGGAACACCACAATAGATCCTAAAGATATTAAGAGGACAGTAAGCAGGGTGCCTAGGTGGCTCAGTCAGTTAAATGTCTGCCTTCACCTCAGGTCATAACCCCAGAGTCCTGGGATCTATCCCAGTGTTAGACTCCCTGTTCAGTACAGAATCTGCTTCTCCTTCTCCCTCTGCCCACCACTCCTCACTCATGCTTGCTTTCTCTCTCTCTTTCTTAAATAAGTAAATAGAAATCATTAATAAAAAAAACACAAAAAACAGGACAGTAAATAAATATTATGAACAATTTCATGTCAATAAATTCAACAACATAAACAAAATGGGCAAACTCCTTGAAATTCGAAATGTAATATAACAATTAATTTCAAAAGTCTGAACAGCTCTAGATTCCCCCCACAAAAAAATTAATTCACAATCTTTTACAAAGAAACCTCCAGTTTTAGACAGCTTTAGAGATAGATTCTACCAAACATTCGAGGATAAAAGTATGCCAACCATATAAAAACTCCTTCAGAACACTGAAAAAGTAGGTATACTTCCAACATATTTTATGAGGCAAGTATTACTCTGATACTAAAACTAAATATATTTTAGATATCTATTACAGATATAACTGAAAGTTACAGGCCAATATAATTTATGAATATAAACACAAATATTATTAATATAATATTAGCAAATACATACATTATATATTTATATTCAACCTAGTAATAATTTCCTTCCTTTCTAGTTACTACTTAGTTCTTCTATGGTTGTAACTAAGATAAAGGTAACAGAGGAGGATATGAGGCACTCAGTTGTTATTTATGCCTCTGCGGATATCTGGAAAAAATGAAGTCAGAAAGGGAGGAGGTCAGGCTAGAGAATATAGATGAAGCAAATAAAACGATAAATAGGGGGAAAAAAGGCCCAAACAGCAACAAAGAAGGTGGCAATGGACATTTTGTTGACTCCTTTCTTATGCCCCCCAAAATAAATTCACCTTTTCCTCACAGATTAAATGTTAGCTCTGGGGACATTATTGAAGATAAGGCACAACTGCAAAGTCCTGAGAGTTGTGTACTTGTGTTTAGGCAATTTATTATTTTAGGAATACCGGTGGGTAGTGGTTTTGCAGTGATTTATTGTCTTCTTTTTTTTTTTAGATTTTATTTATTTATATGAGAGAGAGAGAGAGCATGAGAGGGGAGAAGGTCAGGGGGAGAAGCAGACTCCCCATGGAGCTGGGAGCCCAATGTGGGACTCGATTCTGGGACTCCAGGATCATGACCTGAGCAGAAGGCAGTTGCTTAACCAACTGAGCCACCCAGGCACTCTATTGTCTTCTTTTTAAGGACCCTACTGCAATACACTTAACTAATAGTGATATTTAAAGACTAATACATGGTTACTGATTAGAAAATTCATAAAGTATATTAACAATTTGTTTATATGATAATCTCTCAAATTTGAAATCTCACAAACATATGATAATTTAGTGCTTTTCACTATTTTGACAGCATTAAAACTGATTAAAGACAATTTAGGTAATACAAACAAACACTTGGTGAAGCAGACTGTCTCATTTCAGAGAACTGCAAAATGGGGTGAAAGGCAAGAAGCTTTTATTGGTTAAAGAATGAAAAACAAGAGAAAAATAGAAAATGTCTGAATGGCTGGGGCCACTTACTCAACCTTGTTTAGTGTAAGAAGATCTAGAGTTGGCTTGGCATTTGGGGATTTGCTGACTGGATATACTGTGTTTTTGGTCAAGCAGAACATATATAGGGACAGAGAAGTTACATCAGTTTTAGTTTGCTTAAGTGGCACTTCAGGAGAAGCAGAAGAGGGATCATCTTGGGCCTAGAAATTTGTTTTTTCAAGAGTAACTGCTATTTTTGAAATTTAAATTGTGTATTAAGTATACTACCTAAAAAAATTTTAACTTCATCTTTCAATCCTTTTTAGTTACAAAAGTAGTAGTAGCAACTGTGTGAATATAGTTTCTCATACTATATGGGCTATGGAACAAAACAGTAAATAGTACTAAATCTAACCATTCAGCAAATGTAGAGGCTTGTGCAGATTTAGCTTTAGGATAATTACAAGCACTGATCTTAAAATAGTAAAATAAGGGCTATCCATCATAATAATGTACCTGGCTTAAATGTAGTATAAACCTTACAAATTGACTCTCCCTGAGTGGTTTGCATCTTTAACAGGTTCCAGATTTCTGGAATTAATTATATTTTAAGAATTAAATATATTTTAAGAAAGGAGAAAGAGGGGACACCTGGGTGGCTCAGTGGGTTAAAGCCTCTGCCTTCGGCTCAGGTCATGATCTCGGGGTCCTGGGATCGAGCCCCACATCGGGCTCTCTGCTGAGCAGGGAGCCTGCTTCCTCCTCTCTCTCTGCCTGCCTCTCTGCCTACTTGTGATCTCTGTCTGTTGAATAAATAAATAAAATGTTTTTTTAAAAAAAAGGAGAAAGAGAAAAGGAAAAGAAAAAAACTGGATCCAGTTTTAAGTAAATTGTTTACTAATCCTCTCAGTATTATTACCTTTTGCTAACTGGTTATTGAACAATATTTTGAAAACTGTATGCCTCCTATTATTTTTCATAAAGGCTGAAATTCTGCATATACTTGATTTGAGCTTTTTGAGATAAATATTTTTATCATTTCAAAGTCATGTTAATAAAATGTGTCAGCCACTAAATTTTAATACATTGGTGACCAGCAATACTTGTATTTGTGTTGTCATAATAACTTTTTTTTTGGGCATTTGCTTTAGTAAAAAGCTTTTTCTGGGATTTCTGAGTTATAAATTTACAAAGTTGTAAAATAATAAAATTATAAATGTGTAAAGCAATAAATTTATAAAATAAATATTACAAAAATTATAATATTGGCAGGAAAAATGTATTTTTTAAAAAATCTATTAATACCAGTTGCAACTTGTCTGTGTAAATCAGGATTTTCTTGCTACTTTGCCACCAAATAAAGAAATAAATTAGATGTTAAACCTGTTATTTACAACCTCTAATTTCAAATCTTTATATCACCAAATGGTTTAATTTTTCTCCATAATTAATTTTAAAATAAATTTGATAAATTTAATTCATATAGTAAATTTATATTACTAAAAGACTCTTTCCTTCCATTTTATAAAAGGATTTTATATTTATTGGAAAAAGGATTCTACTTAAAATCACAACCTATATTATATATGTGCATATAGCTTAACTTTTACCTCCAGTGTTTCAGTATCTGAGCAGGTTTCTGTGTGTGAGGGTAGGATAGTTGAAGAATCACAATTATGATTTAGTGCTGCTTACGAGGTTATAATGAAGAAATTATGTTCATTTAATTGGCATTCAAATTCAAATTGAAAAAATTATAGTGCTAATATTTTTCTGTATTATATCTTGAAGAATATATAACTCAATGCCTATCTGTTTGGACATATGCCAATAAAGGTTGACATTCATTCACTTCAGAAGTCTTGAAGAAATCATGCTAAATTTGGGTGATAAGAAATCCAAATTCTTGGTTATAAATCCGAGGAAAAGTTTATTTGAATTCAATATTATGAGTCCTAACAAATGGGAGTAAACATATTAGCTGAAATTCCAGGCAAGTAACATAATAAGTGAACCGGTCCTCTGTGAGTGATGGCAACAAGGGCAAGGCCCCAAGCACATGTCCCACCTAAAGGGACAATTGTTATTTAGCATTGGCCAATCATTGCTACATGGAAATGTGGGACCAGAGTTATGAGAATATGTGATTTTTCAAAATGACACTGCAAAGCATATATTTCTTATAATGTGAAATCTATTTTTATTTAAATTCAATTTTATTTAAATTCAATAAATGCAAAGCATATACTTTTTTACAACGTGAAACCTATTTTTTAATTTAAATTCAATTAAAATTCAAATAGTACACCATTAGTTGTAAATGTAGTGTTCAATGATTCATCAGAAGTATTTACTTTATTTACTTTAAGTGTTGGCTCCCAAATGAAAATATAGTGCTGGCAAAATAAAATAAGGTAGTAAGTTTGTAACCTCTCAACTATATAAATCAAACTCAATTATTTCAAATTTCAAAATGCATTTTGTATGAATTACAGGAATACATATAAGTCTGTATGGCCAAAGAATACATTCCCTATTTAAAACCATGTGAAGAATTCAGGCTCACACATAATATGTAAAGCCACTTAAACATTTATGCTTTTTTTTTTTTGGTACATTTTATTCTTCTACTTTTGGCTACCAGTAATATATTACAAATCTATAAGTGAATATTCTCCCCAAAAGTAATAGATTTAAACTTACCTATTTAACTCCTTAGAAAATAGAGATGCATTTCCCTGACTTCTTAATCATACTTCATAGTATTTCCAATGTAACCTTACAGATAGTCAAAACTATAAGGATTCTTAAAAATAATTCAATAAAATCCTTTATGTTATGGATGAATAAGATCCAGAAAGAGGAAGTGCTTGTCCAATGTTACAGATCATTAATAGGAGAACCAAAAATCTTTTCAAATAGCACAAAGTTAAGAAGTAATACTTAATATTCCAAACAGATTATGAAAAGACTGAAGCACAAAGAAAGCATGTGAGGAAATATAGCATATGTAGTAAGTTAAAATATACAATAGATACACACATACGTGGGCAATTTTACTAGGAGGTCTAACTAAATAAGCTTAGTCTTATTTTTAGTGGGCATTCACTAATATCTTTATGGTTGGCAAAAAATAGTTTCTCAATTTTAACTTGGGAAAGAATTCTGGATGGATGCCATTTGTGAGCATCTGGGGGAATTTCAAAAAGACTTGTGGCAGTGGACAGAGCTGGTGTCCTGACCCTCACTAGTAATTAAACTTAGTATCTGTCATTTATCTCTGTTTTGCAAATAAGCTGGGAACTCAGAGGTTTCTCATTGACAGAAAAATAGAAATTTAGTGGGTAGTTCAATATATAAAGGGTTTTAGAAACCGTAAAAGATGAGAACTCTGCTTCTGTCAGAAGAGCTGACAGGACTCAGGCAGATTCCAGCAGGGAATGATGGCATTTTCTATCAAAACCACGGAGCCACTTGAGAGACTGGGACTAGATAATAATGTAGCCAGTATGAATTTGCTCCACATACTAAGTATCACGCTTTATTTGTTCTAAAACAAACGAAATTATATTCCAAATCCCTAACATCTAGAGTTGTATGAGATTGTATTTGTTGCATTTAATGGAAGGATATATATATGTATATATATATATATATATATTTTTTTTTTGATGGGCAGCAAAGGAAGGTTTATTGAGCGATTTATTGAGCAATAGCAAAAGTGATAGTACAAAGCTCCCAAGGAGGGAGGGGACATGAAGAGGTTGCCCAAGGAGGTATTTTCTTTCCTAGGAATATCTAAGAATCTG
>RCUC01139167.1:0-11185 GCA_003697995.1 Taxidea taxus jeffersonii | reverse complement strand
TCATCAGATAAGCAACACTTTTTTGCTTTCTTACATTCATGGTGCATCTCCACAACGTTCCAGCTATGCTATGAGGTGAAAACACCTTGCAGACGTTCCCACATTTCTTACCATTTATACATTTTCCCTAGTGTGAGTTTTCACATGTCTCCGAAAGTATGCAGGACACACAAAGGCTTTCCCACATTCCTTACATTCATATGGTTTCTCTCCAGTGTGGCTTCTTACGTGTCTTCGAAAGGATGAGGGACAACTGAAGGCCTTCCCACATTCCAGGCATTCGAAGGGTTTCTCTCCAGTGTGCATCCTTGCATGGACAGTAAGATATGAAGAATGGCGAAAGGCTTTCCCACATTCCTTACATTCATATGGTTTCTCCCCAGTATGTGTTCTCATGTGGATCCTCAGAGCTGAGGGGTAAATAAAGGCTTTGCCACATTTCTTACATTCATAAGGTTTCTCTCCAGTGTGAGTTCGTATATGTACTGTCAGGTGGGAGGAACTAATAAAGGCTTTCCCACATTCTTTACACTCGTAAGGCTTCTCTCCAGTGTGAGTTCTTAAGTGTTCAGTGAGGGACGAGGAACGGCTAAAAGCCTTCCCACATTCCTTACATTCATACTGTATCTTCCCAGTGTGGTCTCTCACGTGTGCTCTGAAGGATGAGGGACAACTAAAGGCTTTTCCACATTCCTTACATTCATAGGGTTTCTCCCTACTTTGATTTTTCACGTGGGTATTAAGGGAAGTGGGAAGATAGAAGGCTTTTCCACATTCCAGACATTCATAGGGTTTCTCTCCAGTGTGTTTTCTCATATGGATACTTAAGGAGGAGGGACAATTGTAGGCTTTCCCACATTCCTTACATTTATAGGGTTTCTCACCTGTGTGTGTTCTGACATGCACAGTGAGTTTTGAGGATTCACTGAAGGCCTTCCCACACTCTTTACACTCGTAAGGCTTCTCTCCGGTGTGAATTCGTATATGTATTATAAGGTGAGAGGAAGAACTAAAGGCCTTCCCACATTCCTTACATTCATATGGCTTGTCTCCACTGTGAATTCTTTTATGTTTGGAGAGGGAGGAGGAACAACTAAACGCCTTCCCACATTCCCTACACTCATAAGGCTTATCTCCACTGTGAGTCCTTTTGTGTTCTGTCAGGGACGAAGAACAGCTAAAGGACTTTCCACACTCCTTACATTCAAAGTTCATCTTTCCAGTGTGAATCTTCATATGTGCCCTAAAGAAGGAAGAACAACGGAAGGCTTTTGTACATTCTTTACATTCATAGGGTTTCCCTTCGGTGGGATTCTTCACATGCTTCTTAAAACAAGCAAGAAAATGGAAAGCTTTCCCACACTCTTTACACTGATAGGGTTTGCTTCCAGTGTGAGACCTGATGTGATTCTTAAGGGACAAATGATCCGCGAAGGCCTTTTTACACTCATGGCATTCGTAGGACTTTACTTCAGTAGTTCTCTTGAGTATATTAAGATGTGAAATTTGGCCCAAGGCTTGTCCACACCGATTCTCTTCATTACATTCATATATGTTCTCCACAACTGGACTTCTTTTAAAAATAAAAGCACATTATTAGTAATAAATAAACTTTTATCATTTTCAGTGACTAGGTACATTTTCTGCCCTGTCAAGTTACAAGTTCAAAGTTCTTACAGAAGGGTCTACAATACCCAATATTATCACTGAGGTTTTCTTGACATACAATTATTCTGGTAATTGCTTACAATTGAACTCTGTCAAACGTTGAAGATCGCAACGTCTTTTTTGGGAAAAAAAATCTTAAAAAATTCTTTATGAAATCACAATTTTTGAACAAATTCTAGGTTAACATTTTTTATAACATTTTAAGATTCTCTCCTGAGGCATTACTTTTTCTTTTATGAATAGCACTCACCTCAAATGTCTCTCGTGGTTTTTGTTCTCATAACAAATACCATGGTATTCCCAGTTTTTGTGCAAAACTGATGAGCGAGAATCATTCCTTTTGAATCTTACTATTTTCTGTTCACTGGATATTTTCTGTCCATAAATATCTTGTACTAATGAACTATCTTCATTAGTTTTAAGCTGAAACTCAAAACCTGAAACAAAAAAGCAAAGGCAACATAAGCAAAGGACTTCTGGCAATGTGGCTGTTTCAGGACTTTGGTAATATGCAGAAGGGTCAAAACGGTAAGCAAGAAATTATTCTGTGAAGATTGAGACTGATAGTAACACAAATAATGTATTATTAGGAGAACAAGGAGGACTTGGCTGGCTCAATTGGAAGAGCATGCAACTCTTGATCCTGGGGCCATGACTTTGAACCCCACGTGGGGTATAGAGATTGCTTAAATAAAAAAAAACTTAAAAAGGAAAACAAAATAAAAAGGAACCAGTTCCTTCCTAAAGTGCATATGACCAAATACTAACTTATAAGAAGAAATATGGGCAGTATTTCAGGAACAAGGGAAGGGTGAGAATACTGATAAAAGTCAAAATAGTAATCCAAGATAGCTGGAAAAGCAGACTCCTCAAACAAAACAAAGTTTTGCTTTGCTTTTATTTGATTTTTCCAGACCTAATATTCCCCCAACCAGGAAAGTTTTTCCCAAGGACCCTTGCCTTCCTGGTGCTCCCCCTGGACAGATCCTCCTTCCACTGTCTCCAGGTCCTCCTCTTGTTTCCACTGGGAGATCAGATATGGTGTGTGTAGTGGATACCCTGTTAATGCAGAAAGGCTTATCATGAGGGAAAACAATGATGATCCATAAACATTTCCATGAGATGGAGTCAAAATTTTGCTCTTCTGACACTGTAATGATGGGAAAGAGCAAACTGAATTTCTATAAAATGCCAGAAGTTTTTTTAAACCAGGGGCAGGGTGGGGGAGTAGACAATGACAAAGACAATGACACAGCCTCTGATTTCTAGAACTGATGTGACATTCATTATCTAAACTTCAATATTAGAAGTTCATGTGATACAGCCAGGACATTCTGTTCTCCTGTTGCATATTAGTAATCTCACAGAATACCAACCTTAAACAAGATTACTCTGAAAACATGATAATTTTTTTTAAAGATTTTATTTCTTTATTTGACAGAGAGAGACAGCAAGAGAGGGAACACAAGCAGGGGGAGTGGGAGAGGGGGAAGAAGGCTTCCCATTGAGCAGGGAGCCCGATATGGGGCTCGATCCTAGGACCCTGGGATCATGACCTGAGCTGAAGACAGATGCTTAACCATTACGCCACCCAGGCGCCCCTAGACCATGATAAAATTAAATAAATGAAGGCCACTACATAATTTAATCTAAGGATGACTCACCCAAAAAAGTCACTGTGCCCCCGACAAAATACTCAGTAATAAAATGTCTACCTCTTTGGGTAGCATCCAATCTCAAGTGACCACCTGTGGACTCGGTTGAGCAGTGTCCCTCGAAAATTTATGGCCAAAGAGAGACATGAAACAGAATAGAGAGTCCAGAAATAGACCTACATATGGTCAGCTGATATTCGACAAAGGAGCAAAGGCAGTATGTGGAGAAGATAGTCTTTTCAACAGAGACTGAAACATGCCATCAACATGCAAGAAAATTAATCTAGACACAGACTTTTACATTCTTCACAAAGTCAGCTCAAAATGAGGACAGCTGGGTGGCTCAGTCGGTTAAGCGTCTGCCTTCAGCTCAGGTCATGATCCCAGGGGCCTAGGATCGAGTCCCGTATCGGGTTCCTTGATCAGCAGAGAGCCTGTTTCTCCCTCTACCTGCCGCACCCCCTGCTTCCACATGCGCTCTCTCTGACATATAAATAAAATCTTAAAAAAAAAAAAAAAAACTCAAATCAGGGATCAAAGAACTAAATATAAAATGCAAAACTTTGAAACGCCTCAAAGAAAACATCATATGAAAAGATATCCCAACATGTCATCAGGAAAATACAAATTAAAACAGTGAGAAACCGCCACACCTTAGATCACCTATGAGAACAGCTAAAATCCAGAACACTGACAGCAACAAATGCTGGCAAGGCTGTGGAACGGAAGCTCTCATTCACTGCTGCGGGGAATGTGAAATGGTCCAGCACTTGGGAAGACAGTCTGGCAGCGTCTTACAAAACTAATCTTACCATATGATCAGCAATCACATTCCTTGGAATTTACCCAAGGGAGCTGAAAACACATCCACACAAAAACCTGCACATGCATGTTCACTGCAGCTTTACTCACAACTGCCCCAACTTAGAAACCATTAAATGTCCTTCAGTGGGTGAATGAATAAAACCCTGTTACACTCAGACAATAAAATATTATTCAGAACTAAAAAGAAAAGAATTATCAAGCCATGAAAAGACATGAAAGAAGCATAAATGCATATTACTAAGTGAAAGAAGCCACTGAAAAAAATCTATATACTATATGATTCCAAGTACAAGACATTCTAAAAAGAAAGCCAAAACTATGGAGACAGTAAAAAGATTGGTGGTTGCCACAGGTTAGCGGGGAAGGAGACAAACTGACAAGGCAAAGAGGACTTTTAGGGCAGTGAAATTACTCTGTATGATATTCTAATGATGAATATGTACCATTACGTTTTTGTCCAAAGCACAGAATGTATTCTGTGTTGACTGATGGACTCAGGGTGATGATGATGATGTGTCAGTTCAGGTTCATCAACCATAAGAAATGTACCACTCTGGCAGGAGATGTGGATAGTGGAAGAGGCTATACCTGGATGGGAGCAGGGTGTCCAGAAGAAGTCCCTGTATCTACCACTCACTTCTGCTCTGAATCTACAACTGCTCTAAAAGTGAGTGTATCCAAACAAAATGGCATGCCCCTGCTTGAAACCTCAGAATGTTATTTTATTTGGAAATAATGTATCTTATCTGGAAATATGTAGCTATAATCAAGTAAAGATGGAGATATACTGGATTAGGGTCAGTCTTAAATCCACTGAGCAGTGTCCTTAAAAGGAGGGGCACAGAGACAGAGGGAAGAGGGACATGTGAAGATAAAGGCAAAGATTAGAATGATCCAGCTGCATGGGGTGCCTGGCTGGCTCACTCGGTAGAGCATGCAACTCCTGATCTCAGGGTTGTGGGTTCCAGCCCCACGTTGGGTGAGAGATCACTTAAAAAAAAAAAAAAAAGAATGATATTGCTGCAAACCAAGAAATGCCAGCAAATCCAATCAGAGAAAGACAATTATCATATGATCTCCCTGATGGGAGGAAGTTGATAGGCAACGTGGGGGGTTTGAGGGGTAGGAAAAGAATAAATGACACAAGATGGGATCGGGAGGGAGACAAACCATAAGAGACTCTTAATCTCACAAAACAAACTGAGGGTGGCCGAGGGAAGGGGGGTAGGGAGAGGGTGGTGGGGTTATGGACACTGGGGAAGGTATGTGCTATGGTGAGTGCTGTGAAGTGTGTAAACCTGGCGATTCGCAGACCTGAACCTGGGGCTAATAATACATTGTATGTTAACAAAAAAATAGTGAGGAAAAAATGCCAGCAATTGCTGGCAACCACCAGAAACTAGGAAGAGACAAGGAAAGACTTCTGCCATGGAGCGTGGCCCTACTGACACCCGGATTTTGTACTTCCAGTCTCCAGAAATGTGAAAGAACAACTTTCCGCTGTTTTTAGCCACAGTTTGTGGTACTGTTATGAAAGGCCTAGGAAACCAATACCGCCTGCTTCCAAAACCCGTCTCCAAACCTCTCACCCAAAGTACAAACCTGATAATATGTTCTTTTAACACCTTCATTCTGTTTGTTTTTTGTCTTAAGATTTCATTTATTTGACAGAGAGAGAGCCAGCCAGAGAGGGAACAAAAGCAGGGGGAATGGGAAAGGAAGAAGGAGGCTTCCCACTGAGCAGGGAGCCCGATGTGGGGCTCAATCCCAGGACCCTGGGACCATGACCTGAGCTGAAGGCAGACGCTTAACGACTGAGTCACCCAGGTGCCCCTAACACCTTCATTCTGAAACATACCAAACTCTCCATGTCATGTGTTCTCTCTCCCTGCACCGAGTAATAACCCCTCCTTGTTTACAGGTATGTTTCTAAGTAAGCAGCATTGATATCAGTAAAATTCTCATAAGGATCCAAACCACAAACCTCCCTAAGGCCCAAAGTGACCCCTGAAGTCTATGCCTGCACTTTCAACACTTAATAAGCCTCAAGACTTTTAACCACAAGAAAAAGAAAAGGCAATTCACTACACACATTTATTTTCATGGTAAAGCCATTAGAGTCTAAGTTCTTTGGGGTCTGTGACCATGTCAGTCTTGCTTACTAATTCATTCCAATTCCTTAGCCTAAATCCTAGAATAAGGTCAATTAGTGAAATTATTTTCTAAACAACTAAATGAAGGAATGTTGTCACTCTTACCTAGTGAGGCCAAGTTCTGAAAGTTTTCCAGCATCACATCTCTGTAGAGGCTCCTCTGAGCAAGATCCAGCAGAGCCCACTCCTCCTGGGTGAAGTCCACGGCCACATCCTCAAAGACCACGGAGTCCTAAAACATTCCAAACATATTCTTTTCAGAAAGGTGCCTACTCTCCCTATGTGTGCAGAAAGATTGATGAGGTTGCTAACACTGGGGAACTGAGAGTCAATTCATAGGAAGTTCTGAAGATGTTATGGTCTCCCAGCATCTACCCTAGAGTTCAGACACCAGATCTTTCTCTTTCTACCCATTACATCCTTCCTAACTGACCCCATCCTGTCTCATGGATATAACCACACTTCTAAAAACACCAAATTTATCTTTCACACAGTTTGATGATGGCCAATCCAGTCTTATAATGATCCAAGACAGTCCAGAGCCAATAGCAGAAATGACAGAAATGCTCTAGAGATGAAATAATTTCCACACTGACACAATTTCACCTGCTTCCTTCTTTCCCACCACAGCAATCAGCACAACATAAAAGACTGGGCCAAATCCAAGTGAGATTTAAATGCATAAAAATACACTGAGGAACAGGGAGCATTTCCCCTCCCCCCCTTTTTTTCTTCCCACAAACCTGAGGCCCAGGAGCCTTGCAGAAATACAACTTGGAACTCGGGCCCACAGCTGGCTTGTACTCTAGGCCAGGGGTCAGCGAACTACAGCATATGGGCTAAATCCAGCCTACTACTTGCTTGTGTAAGTAAAGCTTTACTGGAACACAATAAAACATTTGTTTATGCACTGCCGGTGGCTGCTTTCAAACTAAATTCACGGTTTAATTGCAATAGAAACTCTAGAGCCTTCAATGCCTAAGATACTTACAATGTGGCTGCGTAGAGAAATAGACTGCTGACCACTGCTCTATACAATTAGGAGGTCAGGGACTTGGTGGGATAGAAAATACTTTTGGAGAATCATTAGCTTCTACCTACCTGTGTCATATTTTTCTGTAACTCAGCAGCTCTTCTTTCTTCTTCCATGTTCCCTTCATGAAGAGAGTCAGAGCACTGAGAGGTTAGAGCTAAGGCAGGAGAAAGAAAACACGAGAATCCAGGTCTCCCCACAATTTCAACAACTCATGAACCTGGATGCTACAGCACATCCGTTATGAGGGACCACTTCCCTCAAAACACACACACACGGGCGCCTGGGTGGCTCAGTGGGTTAAAGCCTCTGCCTTCGGCTCAGGTCATGATCTCGGGGTCCTGGGATCGAGTCCCGCGTCGGGCTCTCTGCTCAGCGGGGAGCCTGCTTCCTCCTCTCTCTCTCTGCCTCTCTGCCTACTTGTGATCTCTGTCTGTCAAATAAATAAATAAAATCTTGAAAAAAAAAAAAACCACACACACACGTATAAAGCATACCCCCAAGACACCCATAACACCCATATACACTGATCTTTTTTTTTTTTAAGATTTTATTTATTTATTTGACAGACAGAGATCACAAGTAGGCAGAGAGGCAAGCAGAGAGAGAGGAAGGGAAGCAGGCTCCCTGCCGAGCAGAGAGTCCCATGCATGGGGCTCGATCCCAGGACCCTGGGATCATGACCTGAGCCGAAGGCAGAGGCTTTAACCCACTGAGCCACCCAGGTGCCCCTATACACTGATCTTTTAAGAAGGTGGAGTAATCTTACCTCCTCTAGAGCGTAAAAAAACAAAAACAACAACAAAAAAAAACACTGCTGAGGTCCTTGCTAATTAAAAAATAAATAAATAAAAGTTTAAAAAGGTTAAAAGTCCCATGTTCTAAGTTAACTGAAATCTAAAAAAGTTGAGCTGTCAGCTTTCCCATGATAATGCAAAAAAAAACAAACAAACAAACAAACAAACAAAAAAAACAGCAGACAATGCCTGCCACCATAAAAATAAACACTGTGTCAAATCCCAAAAAGCACTTATAGCTGTGACTTCTGGGGGCTCCACTCCCAGTATTTCTTACTTCTGCACCACTGGCAGGCTAACAGGAATTACTGCTCAGCCCCTGACCACTGAACCCTCTCCTTCATGGGCTGCAGGGCCTCTGAAACTTGATTTTTGCGAAAAAGCACCAATGGATTGAACGCCATATGTAGGAGGCAGAGAAGACTGCCATGCTGTGACTCTCGTGCTAAACTGTGCCTACACAGTACAAAAGAGCAGAGCAAAAACACTGGAAGTGAAGTTAGCAACATGTCATCTCCGACAGTGGCATGTGCAGCTCTAGTACATAAATTTAAAATAACGAAAACACAACCGTTTTTCCCATGCAGTGGATCCAGTAGGACATTTTTTTTTTAAAGATTTTACTTATTTATTTGTCAGAGAGAGGGAGAGACAGCACAGGCAGGCAGAGGGAGAAGCAGGTTCCCAGCTAAGTAGGGAGCCCATCCTGGGCTCGATCCCAGGACCTCGATATCATGACCCAAGCCGAAGGCAGCCGCTTAACCGACTGAGCCTCCCAGGCATCCCCCAGGAGTACATTTTAAAACCGATAAAAATCACAACATCCTTTACTAAATTAATAACATGCCATTTGAGCAGCCATGATGTGAGAATGATCTTGCAAAGAGCTTTTCTTTCGGAGAAGTTCTGCAAATCAGGTATTATTACAAGCAGGTTATAGCTGAGATATCGGAGAACCAATTAACCATACACTCAATGTTACCCAGTCAGAAAGCTGCTAAGGTGTATGTAACACAGGATGTATCACATAGACGGCTGTGTGAATGCAGACCTGTCTGGCTTCAGAGCCTCAACTCCCACTGAGCCTATTTCTGAACATATACCCTACAGTATATGAGCCTCTGCCTTCGGCTCAGGTGGGATCAAGCCCCACACTGGGCTCTCTGCTCAGCAGGGAGCCTGCTTCCTCCTCTCTCTCTGCTTGCCTCTCTGCCTACTTGTGATCTCTGTCTGTCAAATAAATAAATAAAATCTTAGGGGCGCCTGGGTGGCTCAGTGGGTTGGAGCCTCTGCCTTCGGCTCAGGTCATGATCTCAGGGTCCTGGGATCGAGCCCCGCGTCGGGCCTCTCTGCTCAGCGGGGAGCCTGCTTCCCTTCCTCTCTCTGCCTGCCTCTCTGCCTACTTGTGATCTCTCTCTGTCAAATAAATACATAAAATCTTAAAAAAAAAAAAAAAAGATTAATAAATAAAATCTTAAAAAAAAAAAACTAATAGGGGCGCCTGGGTGGCTCAGTGGGTTAAGCCTCTGCCTTCAGCTCAGGTCATGATCCCAGGGTCCTGGGATCAAGCCCTGCATGGGGCTCTCTGCTCAGCAGGGAGCCTGCTTCCTCCTCTCTCTCTGCCTGCCTCTCTGCCTACTTGTGATCTCTGCCAAATAAATAAAATCTTAAAAAAAAAAAACTAATAAAAAGAATCATAAAAATTGGGACGCCTGGGTGGCTCAGTTGGTTAAGCGGCTGCCTTCGGCTCAGGTCATGATCCCAGCGTCCTGGGATCGAGTCCCACATCGGGCTCCTTGCTCGTTAGGGAGCCTGCTTCTCCCTCTGCCTCTGCCTGCCTCTCTGTCTGCCTGTGCTTGCTCTCTCTCTCTATAACAAATAAATAAAAATTTTTTTAAAAATCTTTAAAAAAAAATCATAAAAATGAACAATGTGCTCTTGAATAATAATGAAATCAACAAAGCTTTAGCGATGTTAATAGAACACAGATAAAGAGTTATGAATGAGTCATAACCACAGATATTGAAGAAAGAATACAACAAAAAAGTTAACAGAATATATATGAAAATGCACAGATAATGAATGAATTTCTAGAGAGAAGTAAAACTTTCTGGCAATGATCTAAAATAAATACAAAACTTAATTACATCTGGGGCACCTGGGTGGCTCAGTGGGTTAAAGCCTCTGCCTTCGGCTCAGGTCATGATCCCGGGGTCCTCGGATCGAGTCCCGCATCGGGCTCTCTGCTCGGCAGGGAGCCTGCTTCCCTTCCCCTCTCTCTCTGCCTGCCTCTCTGCCTACTTGTGACCTCTGTCAAATAAATACATAAAATCATTAAAAAAAAAAAAAAAGATTCTCTCCCTTCCCTCTCTCTTGAAAAAAAAAAAAAAAAGTCGGACACTTAACTGAGCCATCCAGGTGCCCCACAAACATCCTATTTAAATGCTGAAATGATAGAAGAATTCCCTCTGGGATCAGGAACACGGCAAGGATGCAAGTTATGTGCTATTCTAGTACTGACTGTCCACTGATGGACACTAGCAAACACACTAAAGAAATAAGAAAGCAAGGTACAGGAATAAAAGAGAAAACGCTGCAAATGGCACATGCTCTCATTCTCGGTGTGAAATTCAAAATAACCTACAGATAAATGATTAAAATTTGTAGCTGCTTTCGACGATGAAGGGGGTTACAGAGATACTAAGTAATCAGTTCACGTTTATGTACCTGAATAAAATGTATCAAACTGATGCCCACAGGCCAAATAAAATTCACGGATGAAAGATCTCCTGCACCAGGAGGGGAGATGGGAACGGAGTGGAGGCAAACGTCACCCAGCGCTCACCGAACACGCCGAAATCCACTGACCAGTGTACAGACGAGGTGGAGGCGCTCGTCCCGGTGACCGAATGGCAGGGATGCTTTTACTTTCCGAAAAGACAGCAGAGGAGGCTTTGGAAGGCGGACTACAGAGGAGGGTGGTTCGCTAACTCCAGCCTGCAGCCGACTCACCCCGGCTGCTAGACGCAGCCCACAGCTCCTGATTCAGTGAGT
>RCUC01139166.1:0-25549 GCA_003697995.1 Taxidea taxus jeffersonii | reverse complement strand
TGTGTGTGTGTGTGTGTGTGTAGGTGCATACCCATATAAAAATAAATAAAAAATAAATATGGGTGCATACATTTTATATCAATGGGATGTAAATAGGTAAGGACGTACCATCTTCAGTACACAGTTTGCCTTTGTGCTTGTCTTCTGTGTCTTCCCCAAGATGTGATCTCGGTGAGTATTGGGCCTTTTGCCTCTTTTATTCCTCAGTGAACCTCCCAGCCTCTGGAACAGTGCCAGGCTAGTGGGATTGGTGCACCATGAACAGAAAGTGCATTGAATGAATCCATTACTATTCCTTCCACCTCTAGGTTTCTGGGTCAGAAGATCCTTCCCAAGATTAGGAACCCCCCCACCCCTGCTCTGGATACCACATGGGAAAGAGCAACCTGAGCACGACCAGAGCCCAGAAGTGGACCAGGGATGGTGGGCCTGGTCCTGGCTGAGGACCCCAGCGGGAAATCCAGCTCACAGATCACTCCTAACCTGAGGGCCTGGCAAAGCCAGCAGGAGGCACCTGATGGGAGAGGGGCGCTAAAACTGGGATCAGAGCTATTGAAAAGTTTCTCAGCAAGACAGTTCATGTCTAAGGAAGGAGGCAGTGTCCCGCCTCTGGCTGAAGTTTGAGGTACTCTCCAGGGATCAAGGCCCAGAAGGGCCTCGAACCTCAACCACCAATTCCTGGAGGCCACCAGGCATCTCCGACCTTAAAACCAAACAGGCGCCACTGGTCAGGAATGGGGTGGAAGGTGGGGTCTGGGGAGGGATGTCAGAATGAGGCAGAGGACGGAGTCAGACTTGCCACTGGAGCGGGGCTCAGCTCCCAAGGCCCTCAGTGGAGAGTCCGAATAGGCTGGGCCTGGCAATTCTGTGGACCAGCTGTGGGGGCATGGTGCAGAGCCTTGGAGGTAGGCGGACAGGGGACCGATTTCTCTTTGTGTTGCAACACAGATTCCCCTGCTGGTGAGGATCCCAGTAGATCCAGCAGGGTAGAGGCGTTTTCAAAATTGGGCGTTCACTGGATACTTTGGCGCACCTGCCATATGCCAGCCTTTGTGTGTGGTGTGGAGAGTGCCATCTTGGTGATGGAGCCCAGAGGGAAACAGAAGACAGATAGGGGCTTAGCTCTTCCAGGGGGAAAGGCTGAGAAGCAGAGGGCTGGGAGCAGTCCCCAGGAGTGCTATGACTGTCCCCGAGGCCTCAAGGAGGAGGCTCTCCTGCGCTGCTGTACCCGCCTTCCTTTTACAGCAAAAGGCGCTGATCCCAGACAAGGGCATTCATTTCCTTACTGCTTCTTCCCCTCTTACTTTTGAATTTCCTTGACTAAAACTAGCACCTTTTCAGATACTATTTCTGCATTATCTATTTCAGGTGTTGGAAATATCTAGGAATGCGCTGACAGATGTTTTTAAATGGCTCAAAAAAAAAAAAAAGGGCCCCCATTGGTAGCATTTGCCAATTTTTGTGATATAAATGCTCCCAGCAGGAACACCAGGTTAGAGACAGGCTGCCAGCTCCAGCACGCTGCTGTGGTGACGTGGGTCTTGCCTTCCTGTGCACTCACTGTCTGAAAGCTGCAACTTGGCCCCATTCGTGTGTGGAGCTGGGCTGAGCCTGCTCTGTGTCTCAGGGCACCATGCTTGGTCCCTGGCCAGCCCTGCTATGGCTCTGGACTACCATGCTGGCGGCTCTGGACCAGAGGAACAGGAACTGTCACCGTTGCTGAGAACCAGAGTGAGGCCCTTTTAGGAACATTCTTCTCCTGCTCTGAGCCCAGGCCCCTGCTTGGCTGCTGCCTCCTCTCCAGACCTCACCTCTCGTCTCTTTGGGCAAGAAACAGCCTGTCCGTGCTCCACGCCCCTTGTGCACTCAGCCCCCCTTGCATCGAGGTGGGGTACCTGGGCCACCCAAAGAGTTGCTCCAGCTTCCCCTGTGGGAAGGCCGGGATGGGAAGAATTCACACAAAAGCTGCCCGCTGATGGGGACAGCCTTGCCCACTGCAGTGCTTTCCAAAGTTGAACATGCACAGGATGCTCTTGTGATCTCGTTAAAAGGAAGATTCTGGCACAGTGGGTCCACAGTAGGACCCGAGAGTCAGACTTCCCAAAACAGGCTCCCAGCAATGTGGCAGCTGCTGACCGAGGGACCCCCCTTTGAGTAGTGGCAGGCCCACTCAGCAGCAAAGTGACTGAGAGCAGAGCACTTCTTTCTAAAACGGTCATGTCCTCTGTAAAAGGCATAATTGGGGCCAAAGCCAGGCTTTGCTGGGCCTGACTGTACAATTTAAGTACCTTTGAAAAGGAACAAAGTGTACTGTGTGAGCAATACAATTTGAATGGCAAAGTAGATATTTATTTCGAATGTACCATGGACTGAATTGTGTCCCCCCAAATCCAAAGGCTAAAGCCCTAACTCTCCTTGGGACTAGTATTAGGAAATAAGGCCTTTGCCAGGTAATTAACATTCAATGAGTTCATAAGAAGGAGGTCCTAATTCTATAGGACTGGCATCCTTATAATAGGAAAAGGAAGAGAAGCCAGAGCTCACTCCTTCCTTGAGTTTGCTTTGGGTGAGAACTTAATATCTTTTTTTTTTTTTTTTAAGAATGCTCAGTAGCTTTAACAGGACTAATTTTATATGAGATCCTTACCTGACACTAGTGACTCAAAGAAACATTTATGTAGGGTCCTTTATTTTTATTGAGATACAACTCAAATTCCATAAAATTCACCTCTTTCAAGTATACGATTCCGTGGTTTTGTAATTCTGTGGCTAAACGCAGACTTGTGCAGCCACAGAACTACTTAATTTCAAAACATCCTTATCACCCCCTCCCCAATATAAACCTTATATCCATGAGCATTCTCTTCCTCTGCCTCCCTCACCCCACCCTCTAGCAACCTCTCTTCTTTCTGGGTTCCCCTAGTCAAGATATTTTACATAAATGTAATCATTCAATAATGTGGCTTCTTGAACTTAGCATAATGTTTTCAAGGTTCATTCATGTTATAGCCTATTCCCTTTTTTCCCCCACAATTTTATTTATTTATCTGAGAGAGAGGGGGAGAGTACAAGGAGGGGGAGGGGCAGAGGCAGCGAGAGAAGCAGACGCCCCGCTGAGCTGGCAGTCCAATCCAGGACTTGATCCCAGGACCCCTGAGCTGAAGGCAGACCCCCAACAAACTGAGCCACCCACGTGCCCCATACTTCATCTTATTATGGCCAAGTAATATTCCACGGATGGGCCCCATTTTTTTATAGTCATCAACTGGTGAACATTTTAATGATGTGCGCTTTTTGTTTACTATGAATAATACCACTATGAAAATTCACACGTAAGTTTTTGTGTGGGTGTATATTTTGATTTCCATTTTGTGTACATCTAAAGTGGAATTGCTGGGTTATAGGCTAATTCCATGCTTCACCCCTCGAGAAACTGCCACACTGATCCAAAGTAGTTGTATCATTTTCTGGCCCATGGACAACATTTCTCCCCATCCTTGCCAACACTTGTTATTGTCTGTCTTTGATTATAGCCACCCCGACTGCTGTGAGGTCATATCTCAGTGTGGTTTGGGTTTGTATTTCCTGGATGACTAATGATGGCAACCAACTTCTCAAGTGTTTCAGGGCTTTTTGTGTACCTTCTTTGGAGAAATGTGATTCAAGTCTTTTGCCCATTTTGGTCCTTTATCTTTATGTTTTTGAGTTGAGAGTTCTTTATGTATTCTGTACACAAGTCCTTTATCATATATATGATTTGCAAATATTTTCTCCCATACTGTGAATTATTCTTTCACACTCTTATGATTTTATTTATTTATTTGTTTGAGAGAGAGAGCGAGAGAGAGCACACGCACTTGCCTGAAAGGTGGGGAGCAGAGAGAGAGGGAGAGAGAAACACAAGCAGTCTCCCCACTCAGCATGGAGACTGATGCAAGGCTCGATCTCATGACCCTGAGATTAGGACCTGAGCAAAAATCAAGAGTCAGATGCTTAACTGTCTGAGCACCCGTGCCCACCCTCCCACTGCCCCTGGTGCCCTGGTCTGTATATTTTTGAGTTGAGAGTTCTTATGTATTTTGTGTGTAAGTCCCTTAACATGTAAATAATTTTCAAATGTTTTCTCCCATACTGCTACTCTTTCACACTCCTAATGGTTTGTGTGTGTGTGTGTGTGTATTTTAAGATTTTATTTATTTATTTGACAGAGAGATCACAAGTAGGCAGAGAGGCAGGCAGAGAGAGAGGAGGAAGCAGGCTCCCTGATGAGCAGAGAGCCCAATGCGGGGCTCGATCCCAGGACCCTGAGATCATGACCTGAGCCGAAGGCAGAGGCTTTAACCCACTGAGCCACCCAGGCTCCCCTAATGGTATATTTTGAAGCACAAAATTTCTTACCTTTGATGAAGTTCAACTGATCTATTTTCTCTTAAGTTGCTTGTACTTTCATGTTTTATCTAAGAAGCCACTGCTTCATCAAAGGTGTATTATGTATTGTAGAGAATTAATCATTTTTATGATTATAACACTATGTTTTTTCCAAAGTGGTGCTTTATGGGTAGGGTCAAGCACAGGAAAATTTGGGAACTAGTGGGGCTTATCCTCAGACCCGAGCCCTCTCACCATGCACTTTACTCTGTGATTAGGACCTCTTAAAAAATAATTGGTTATAGCTTAACCGCTTTGCTCCTTGTCTGAGCTAATCCCTCATTTGCATACCCATCAGACTTTAATCCAAGGGACAGAACCCATAAAGTGGTGTCAGATATTAGCAATCTCAGAGGAAATGCAGGGGACAGGTTCTGATTCCCAGGAATTTTGAAACTATTGTCAGGGGCTGGATGGAGGGTTGTCGGACCCTACTGGCTCCAAACCTAGAATCCTCTGGCAGTGAAGGAACCAGAATAGGACCTGAGAGAGAGGGAATAGGACCATGCCAGAATGAGGTATGAACAAGGAATGGTAGGTTCTGGGCTGTTCCTGGCTGGGACATCTGGGAGAGATTTGCATCTTCTGGGTCTCAAAGTCACAAGTCTGTGGGTTAAATCAGCCTCTGTTCCCACCCCTGGCTCATTTCTTTGGATCACCCTCCAACATACCAGAAAATACCCATCTCTTTTTCTTTCTTTAACAATAATTATAGGGATGCCTGGGTGGCTCAGTTGGTTAAGCCGCAGCCTTTGGCTCAGGTCATGATCCCGGGGTCCTGGGATCGAGTCCCACATCGGGCTCCTTGCTCAGCGGGGAGCCTGCTTCTCCCTCTGCCTCTGCCTGCCTCTCTGTCTGCCTGTGCTCACTCCCGCTCTCTCTCTGACAAATAAATAAATAAAATCTTTTAAAAAAACAATAATTATAATAACCAACTTTGTGTACTTGACAGACAATATGTGTGGGCTAAATCGGTAACTATATTAATAGTTAACATTTAAGGACAGATGCCAGATGCCAAGCACTACGTTGGACTCTTAACAACCCTAATCATTTCATGTTTAAAGCAATCCGGAAGATAGGTTCTATTGTCCCCATTTCAGCAATGGAAAAACTAAGAGCTGCGGAGATCATGCAAACACAATTGCTTTCATCTGTGCCCAGCGCCCGTTTCTCCCACGAACCATTCACCACAGAGGCAGTTCCGGCACTTGGGACCTGTCAGCAAATGTGTGCCCCATTCACTGCCAAGCGGCGAGTGGAGAGAGTGTGTAAGTCTGGCTATCCTGCCTCTCCATCAGGAAGCTTCTATTCCTGCCAGCAGCTGTCACAATTTTTCTCCTGCTGAGCTCACACTAAGAGCGGTTCTTTCCCATAGTGTGCTGAGAAGAGGAAGCATCTCTTTGCCTTTCTGCTGAGATGTTCAGCCTGTGAACTTACGTAACGTTGCTACCTACAGCGTCAGCCCACACAGGGGTTACGCAACCGGGTTTAGGATTCCTCGCAGTGTTTTCTGGAAATATGAGCCCTTCAGAACTTGCATCCTAGGACTTTTGACTAAATAGGATTTTCTGACCTGGGCTGTGCTGTGTTCTGCCTTTATAAATGATTTGGCCTTTGAGAACTTGCCCGGTTTGGGGGTCAGCTCAAGATTCAGAACGTATGACTGTATTTTTCACGCTTGTTCAGTTTTATTCAGTTCTGGTGTTATTCCAAAAACCCAAGCTGGAATTAGCAGCACTACACATTGCCTTTCATACTGCCCTGTGTGCTCAAACCCTGTTCTCTAACATACTTCAAGAGCTGGGGGACGGAGAGAGGGGCAATCCAACCAATGAGATATGATGACATTTCCAAGTTTGTGATTTATGGTTTTGACTATTTGGTGGCTTCTTGTGCCAACCAAAGGCCCCATTCCCAAAGTGATAATCTCATCTCTTTTGTGAGTTTATAGGCCGTATTACCCAAGGAGAAGAAAGAGGAAGGAACAGGTTCCGTCTTCTTATATTCCCCAAATTTTAGTATTAAGGAAGGTTCTCGGCTGACACCCATTCTGTGTGTATCTTTGGCATCAGGCCAGTCCAGGCATTCGGGGTGGACAGCAGGGTAATCTGCCAGGGTCCCATGTCAGGAAGAGCTGAGACGCCTCCCAGAAGGAGTTCATTATAAATGGTGCAGGAATGCCTCAAGGAATCAAGAGTTTTGTCATCGGGAGGGCTGAGGGCTTTTAACCTCATGCAGTGTCACTCTCCAGTTTGTGACTGGGTCTCAACCTCCGTGGATTCTTTTGGTTTTGGCAGGTCCAAGGGGCAGTGGCCCCTGAGCCGCAGGGTCTTGTGGATGGTGAAGGAAGGAGCTGGCACTGGGGGAAACTGATGGTAGATATGGTAGTTAGAATTGAGCGAAGGTAACAGCAGCGACAAAGGACAGAGAGACGCAGGACGGGCTCAGGGGTGCCACTGGGTGTGTGGGAGTACTCATTTCCCTTGGGAAACTCCCCGAGCTATCAGCAGCCTGGAGTTTCTGAAGGGTAAAAGAACAGAGGCAGGAACATTCTCATTTGTTCCTGTCTTGGGGCATTATTTATTTTGTTATTTCCCTGCTTTATTGAGGTAGGATTGACAAGCTATGTTGTATATTTAAAGTGCACAATATAACGATTCAGTGTATGTTTCCGCGGCTACATGATCCCCACAATAATGTTAATTAACACTTCATGTAGTTAGAATTGTTTTGTTTTGTGCTGAGAACTTTTGTAATCTCCTCTCAGGGATTTTCCTTCGTTTTTTAGAGAGAGCCAGAGCTCAGGCAGGGGCAGGGAGGGGCGGAGGGAGGGGGAGAATCTCAGGCACAGTCCATGCCCAGCGTGGAGCCCGTCATGAGACCAGACCTCAGGACTCTGAGATCGTGAACTGAGTCCAAATCAAGAGTCAGACGCTCAACCAACTGAGCCCCCAGGCGCTCCCCAGGTATTCGCAAATACAGAGTCCAGTTTTGCTACCTGTAGGCACCACACTGTACGTGATATCCCCAGGACTTAGTCATCTTATAACTGAAATTTTGCACCCTTCGACCACCTTCACCATTTTGCCCTCCATCCCCCAACCCACCCAGCATCTGGCAACCACCAGTCTGTTCTGTATCTATGACCTTTTTTTTGTTTTGTTTTTAGATTCCACATGTGAGAGCACACAGCATTTATCTTTGTGGGACTTATTTCACTCAGCATAATGCCCTCAAGATCCATCCATCCTGTCTCACACAGCAGGATTGCCTTCCGTTTTATGGCTGAGTAATATTCCATCGCAAACCTGTATCTTTATGTGTATATTGCATTTTCTTTACCCATTAAGCCATTAATTGATCCTTAAGTATTTCCATGCCTTGGTTCTCGTAAATAATGTTGCCATGAACACAGGACAGTTATTTCTCCAAGATGCTAATTTAATTTCCTTTAGATATATACAAAAGAGGAATTGCTGGGTAATATGGTGGTTCTATTTTTAAGTTTTGAAGACCCTCCATACTGTTTTCCAGAGTGGCAGTGCCAGTCTGCATCCCCACCAACAGTGCATGAGCGCTCCTTTTTCTCCACATCCTCACCTTCATGTGTTATCTCTTATCTTTCTGATACTAGCCATTCTGACGGGTGTGAGGTGATATCTCATTGTGGTTTTGATTGGTAGTTCCCTGGTGATGAGTGATGCTGAGCAACTTTTTTGTACATGTGGGCTATTTAAATATCATCTTTGAAAAAAATGTCTAGTCAAGTTCTTTGTCCATTTAGAAATTGGGTTATTTGGTTTCTGTTTGCCTGTGCGTTTGTTTGCAATTGGGCTGTTTGAGTTTCTTATGTGCCTTGGATATTAACCCCTTATCAATCAGATATGTGGTTTGCAAATATCTTCTCCCACTCTGCTGGTCCCCTTTTCACTTTGTTGATGGTTTCTTTGGCTATTCAGAAGCTTTTTGGTTCAATGTTGTCCCACTTCATTTATTTTGCTTTGTTGCTATGTTTTTGGTGTCATTGTCAAGCCCGATGTCAAGGAGCTTGTCCTTATGTTTTAGTCTAGGAGTTCTATGGTTCAAGTCTCACATTCAAGTTTTTAATTCTTTTCAAGTTACTTTTTGTGAATGGTGTAAGATAGGGGTCCAGTTCCATTCTTTAATATGTAAATATCCAGTTTTCCCAGCACCACTTTTTTTTTTAAGTTTTTATTTATTTATTTGACAGAGATCACAAGTAGGCAGAGAGGAGGCAGAGAGAGAGGGGGAAGCAGTCTCCCTGCTGAGCAGAGAGCCCAATGTGGGGCTCAGTCCCAGAACTCTGGGATCATGACCTGAGCCGAAGGCAGAGGCTTAACCCACTGAGCCACCCAGGCACCCCTCAGCACCACTTTTTAGAGACCCCGCCTTTTTTCCATGTTGTATTCTTGGCTCCCGTGACAAGTATCAGTTGACTGTATATGCGTGGATTGATTTCTGAACTCCTGATTCTGATCTGTTGATCTACATGTCTGTGATTGTGCCAATGCTATACTGTTTTGATTGCCATCAGTTTGTGGTATAGTTTGAGGTCAGGAATCACAATATCTGTAGTCCTGTTCTTCTTTCTCGGGCTGGCTTCAGCACCTGGGGTGGTCTGTGGTTCCATAGGAATTTTAGGATTATTTTTTATTTCTGTAAAAACTGCCATTGGAATACTGATAGGTATCTGTAGATTACTTTGGGTAGCATAGACATGTTAATGATATTACTTCTTCCAAACCATGCACACAGGATATCTTTCCATTTGTTTATGTCTTTTTCAGTCTTTTTCATCAATGTCTTATTGCTTTCAATGTAGAGTTCTTTCACCTCCTTGCTTCAATTTATTCCTAAGTATTTTATTTTTTTGATGCTATTATATATGGGATTATCTTGTTTCTCATTCAGATGTTTTGTTTTTCATGTATAGAAACACAACTTATTTTTGTACGTTGACTTTGTATCCTGTCACTTGATTGAATTTGTTCATTAGTTCTAACAGTTTTCTTGGTGGAGTCTTTAGAATTTTCTGCATATAAGATCATGCTATCTGCAAACAAAGGCAATTTTACTTCATCTTTTCCAATTTGGATACTTTTCCTTTTTTTACTATAATAAAACTTAAAATTTTTATTTTTATTTTTAAGCAATCCATACACCCAACAGGCGGCTCGAACTCACATCCCTGAGATCACAAGTCACACACTTTACCAGGTGGACCGGCCAGGTGCCCCATCATTGTTTTTTCCTTTGTTTTCTTTTTGAGTAATTTCTCTGCCTAGAAATTCCAGTACTATGTTGAAAAGGAGTGGTGAGTGTGAGCACCCTTCTCTTGTTCCTGATCATAGAGGAAATGCTTCCATCTTTCAGTCTTGAGGGTGATGTTAGCTGTGGGCTTGCCCTACATGGCCTTTAGTATGTTGATGTGTGTTTCTTCTACTCATTCTGTTGAGAGTTTTAATTAGGAATGGGTGTTGAATTTTGTCAGATGCGTTTTCTGCATCCCTTGGGAGGATCATGTGATTTTTACCCTTCATCCCATCACTGTGAGGTGTCACACTTACTGATTTGCAGATGTTGAACCATCTTTGCATCCCAGAAGTAAATCCCACCTGATCATGGTATATGATCCTTTTCGTGGGTTATTGAATTTGCTAGTTTTCAGTTGAGAATTTTTGCAGCTGTATTCATCAGGATATTGGCTTGCAGTTTTCTTCTTCTGCAGCAGTCTTACCTGACTTTGATATCAAGGAAGTGTTGGCTTCCTAATATGAGTTTGGAAGTATTTGCCCTGCTTTGAAATTCTGGAGGAGTTTGAGAAAGAAGTTAATTCTTCTTTTAATGTTTGGTAGAATTCACCAGTGTAGCTCTCTGGTCTGGTCTTCTCTTACTGATGCTATCTCCTTACTCTTATTGGTCTCTTCAGATTTTCTATTTGTTTATACTCAGTCTTGGGAGGTTGGACGTTTCTAGGAATGGGTCCATTTCGCACAGGTTTTCCGATATGCTGGTGTGGAGTTGTTCAAGGCAGACTCTTCTCATCCTAAGTATTTCTATGGTGCCAGTTGTAATGTCTCTGCTTTCATTTATAACTTTATTTATTTGAGTCCTTTCTATTTCTTTTCCTTTTTCTTCTTTTCTTTCTTTCTTTTTTTGCAGGGGGCGTTGAGCTAAAGTTTTGTCAATTTTGTTGATCTTTTCAAAAGTTCAACTCTTGATTTTATTAAACTTTTCTATTGATTTTGTTTTGCCTTTTTTGTTTACTTCTCTTCTAATCTGTATTATTTCCCTTTCTCTTGCCAACTTTGGGCATAGTTTGCTCTTTTTTTTTTTTTTTTTTTTTTTTCTTTTTTTTGGAATTTTTTTTTTTTTTTTTTTTTTTTTTTTTTTGTTCCTTGTGGTATAAAGTGTCATTGTTTGTTTGAGGTCTCTCATTTTCCTGATGTGTGCCTTTATCACAACAAACTTCCCTGTTGGCACTTCTTTTGCCGTAGCCAAGAATTTTTGGTATATTGTGTTTCCACCGCCATTTTTCTCAAAATCCTTTTTCAGTTTTCACTTTTGCTTTAGCCTTTTGTCCATCAGTACTTTAGGAGTGTGTTGTTTAATTTCCACATATTTGTGAATTTTCTTGCTCTCCTTCTGTTGTGAATTTATACTTCCCTTTCCATTGAGGTCAGAGAAGATATTTGATATAATTTCTATCTTCTTGAATTTGCAGAGCCGGTTTGGGGGCCCAACAGGTGGTCTGTCTTGGAGAATGTTCCATGTGTACTTGAGAAGAATGTGTTTCTCTGCTGTTGAAGAGGAGGGTGTATTCTTCTGTGAGTGCCTGTTATGTCCATTTGGTCTATAGTGTTGTTGTTTAATTCTAACTTTTACTTGCTGATTCTCTGTGCGGATGAGCTACTCATGGCTGAGAGTGGGGCTTTAAAGTCCCCAACTGCATTGTATTGCTCTTTTTGTCTCTTATTTATTTATTTATTTATTTGAGAGAGAGAGAGAGAGAGAGAATGGGAGAGAGACAGTGTGAGAGGGGATAGGTCAGAGGGAGAAACATACTCCCTGATGAGCTGGGAGCCCGATGCTGGACTCAATTCCGGGACTAGGTGCTCTGATATTGGGTGCTAGTTGAGCATTATTTGTTTATTTATTTATTTATATTTGCGTATGGTTGACACTCAACATCACCGGAGTTTCAGGTGTACGACGGAGGGATTCACCAAGCCAGGGCAGGGTACTATGTTCTCTACCAGCATTGCTAACGTCTGTCACCATTGATCACTGTTACAGTGTCACTGACCATGTCCCTTAAGCTGTGCTTTTTATTCCTGTGGCTTATTCATTCCATACCTGGACTCCTGCATCTTCCACTCCCCTTCACCCATTTTGCCCATCTCCTCCCCCTGCAATCATCAGTTTGTTCTCTGTCTTTTATAGTTCTCATTCTGCTTTTTGTTTGTTTGTTTGTCTTCTTTTTTCTTTTTTTTTTTAGTTTCCACATATGAGTGACGTCATATGGTATTTGTCTTTCTCTGTCTGACTCTTTTCACTTAGCATCATACCCGCTAGGTCCATCCATGTTGTTGTAAATGGCATGATTGTGTCCTTTTCTTATAGCTGTGTACTATTTTGTTTTATATATATATGTATATATCTTGCATGCGCCTAGTTGTGTATTGTTCTTGTTTTCAGACTATTATAGCGTAGGAAACCCTGGGTACACAACAAATATATTCTCCAGGAGTGTCTTTTGAGAATCTGCAGATTCATAATGACAGAGATGTTGGTATAGGCTTCTGGCTTTCTCTAGAATGATACTTCAGAAGGGAGGTCTCTGCCTTCATGCATGTCTTCATGACAAAGATTCACTATTTAACTGGAAACTTTTCACACACGAACAACAGAAATGTATGCAACTGTCCTTACCCCCCCTCCCCCCACCCAAGAGCTCCTGCCTATTGCCTGATGAGTTAGAAAGACCATGGCTGAATTGAGATGCCACGGCCCAGAGGAACGAAGTGTCCTCACCAGTCAAGGACTCCCTGGTGCATCTCTCTCCTGTGCTCAGCAAAAAAACATCACTTTCCTCCTTGGCAGGGACTCATGCATTTTCTTAAAATGAAAAAGCAGAATGGACTCTCAGAGCCTTGAATGCTGCAGGGCTGTGGTGTTCCACGTTGCAATCCCTTTTTAAAAATTTTTCTTTTCTTTCACTGATTGAATGAAAAACCAAGCAAGGAGACAGTTTTCAGACACAACAGGCGTCAGCACAGACAGCCATGCCAGAATTATCTGCCTTTCACACTCCCAGGTTAAAAATTTTCCCGAGTAAACAGATGTCTCACATGCAGGTCACCTCTGGAATGTCAACGCCTCTGTACATATTACTTTTGTTTTCCCAGCGAGTCACTTGACCATCACATGCCTTCTTGGCAGTGAGTCCACTCCTCCATCTTGAGGCTCTACTCCGAGTGGCTTATCCAAGAATCCCATAGAGTCAGTGGGGTAAACAGGTCAGATCTCCCTCAGTGGGAACTAGAGCCCATCGATGTCCTAACAGGTTGCTGCCAACTTAAGTGGAAGCTTGCACTTTCTAGTAACCTTCTAGGCATCTGCTCAGCACATACTAGACCTGGGGACCCTGGGGGACTGGATGGATTCCTGGACTCTAGAGCAGGAGGGCCCCATCTCCAGCTCGGTTCCAGCCAGGGTGAGACAATGGATTGAAGTCACACAAAGAACAGTCATGCTCATAAGGTCACCCCTTTGGGGCCAAAGGGACCAGCTTGTCCTGTATTTTCACAGCTCATGCAAGCAGCAAGTGATCCTGGAAAGAATGAGGGGGATGTGATTCTGGGTGGCTGGGCTTCCACCTGGCCTTGTTGCAGTCACCCCCTCTCTGAAGAGGAGGAGACAGCAAACCTACATGCGGGGCAGGTGGCCCTGACACATGAGGCCACATGGAGGGGCATGACCTATTGTTCTGACACTAGTCCAAGGTGGATGCCAAACTCAGCCGTTCTCATCTAGGAAGGAGAGGAAGTCATTGGTGAAGAGTTGCCGGGAAGTCATGGTGAGACCCCAGAGACTGAAAGGGAGAGGCAGTGGAGTGGGACAGCAGCAGCCTGCTCCATTAACATCTGTCTCCTGATGGGGATCACCAGCAGCATGACAGTCCCTGCCTCATGTCCTCCGGCTTCCTTCACTTCCACCAGAGACCGTCCTCAGGCTCCCGGGGCCCAGCAGCTCCCAGGGTCCAGGGGGAAATGACAGGGCCAGCAGGACTTTGGCTGGAAAGCTGGGTAGAGGGCAAGGGGTGTGCTGAGGATCCAGCTAGAGGTACTAAAATAGAAAGCTTTCCCCTTTTTTTCCCATTCTCTGTCTTTCAACTTGCTGTGATGTTTTTATGCTGTTTATGGTCACCCTAAGTAAGGAAAACCCGCCCATGCTAAGCCATTAGCATGAGTATCAGCACTCGATTTATACAGTGTAATGTCAGTTTTAAGTGGAAGTGGAATGAGACTCGAGCGAGAGCTCATCCTATGACATGCATGTCTTTGGCGGCTGTGCAGCAGAGCCTGGGAGCCGCCCCGAAGGAACTCGGCTGTTTCCCTAGTTCACTTCCCCACGCGCACGTCCTGCCCCAGCGGGTGAGGAAGGGCTGAACACGCTCGGTGGTGGGCTGTCCCGTCTTTCCCTTTCCTGTGTGGTACCATCTTCAGTAGAAGGGCTTTAGACCTGTAGGTATAAAGCAGCAGATGAGGACAACTCAGGGCTTTTCCTCCTGGCAGCAGTGTTGAGTCTTGCAGGTCACCCCAGTTACCGGCAGGGAGTCTGAGTGTGTGTGCACATGTGTGTGCACTTCTGTATATGTGTATACGTGTGTTTACAGCTGTGGGTTTGCGTGCATGTACTGATGTGTGTATGTGTGTATAAGCATGGGCACACGTGTGTTTCTGTATGTGTATGTGTGTGCACACGTGTTTGCCTGTGTGTGTGTGTTTGTGCGTGCCTATATGTGAGTGTGTGTATTGCACAAAAGTGTATGTAGTTGAGTTGAGAGAAGAGTAAGGGATGGATTTCCCTTTTCCAAAACATAATCTCTCTTGAGAGGTGTTTTTTTTTTTTCTTTAAAAAGATTTTATTTATTTATTTGAGAGGAGGAGAGAGAACACAAGTAGGGGGCACAGCAGGTAGAGGGAGAGGGAGAAGCAGGCTCCCCAGTGAAAAGGAAGCCTGACGCAGGGCTCGATCCCAGGACCCCAAGATCATGACCTGAGCCGAAGGCAGATATTTAACCAACTGAGCCACCCAGGCATCCTTCTCTAGAGAGTTTTAAGCGAATACAAGGAATGCTCCCCAGGCAATATCTTGAGCTCTTAAACCAGGAGGAATGGAGGTGCATTTCCAAGATAGAGAGATTGCCTCTCTGTGCTCTGGGCTGCAAGGAGCTAGAACAAAGCAAAGTGTCTGTGGGTGCCCTGGCCATGGAGACCATAAGATTTCCCATCTCAGAACTACCACCAATACGTGCATGGAAAACTGGCACCCTCAGATGTTTGTTGTCTCAAACAACATGGTTAGGAGTACTGGCATATTCCACCGTGGTTACTCTATGTGGAAGAGAGATCACATAAATGGAAAGAAGTCTAAACTTTCATGTGATACGAGGTCAATTCCGGACACTTGAGGAATTGGTCCATGATTGTTTCTCGGTCCGGTGAGTTGCAAGTCTAGAGTAGTCAGCCCCCAATTTTGGACTTCAATCTTTATTCCTTCTTCATTGTTTTGGTCACTTGGCAGCTCTAGCTGATAAGAATAAACAGAGGAGGGGCGCCTGGGTAGCTCAGTGGGTTGGGCCTCTGCCTTCGGCTTGGGTCTTGATCTCGGGGTCCTGGGATCGAGCCCCACATTGGGCTCTCTCCTCGGTGGGGGGCCTGCTTCCCCTTCCCCCTCTGCCTGCCTCTCTGCCTACTTGTGATCTCTGTCTGTCAAATGAATAAATAAAATCTTAAAAAAAAAAAAGAATAAACAGAGGAATGATGTTTTCAGGGCCAAGGAAAACCCCCAGAGGCCGCTGGAACCAACCTAGTTTAGCCTGACAGACATGGCTAATGCCTAAGGGGAAGTAGGCACAAGATGCCTCCCTCTTCCTTCAGTGGGGCCAGAAAAGGACCCACAGTTCCGTGACGTTCAGACCAATGCTTCAAGCACCCATAATTTCTCACCTGGACCACAGCACCAGCCTCTGATGCCACCTTCTAGCTCCTGTAAGGCTCAGGCTGCCTTAGAATGACCTGAAGGGACATGAGTCCTGTCTCAAGCCACCAACTGACATCACTCTCCTGAACGATTCTTCACTGGCTCCCAGTGCCTGAAAAAATCAGATCTAAGCACCGTGTGTACAACTCAGGGCCATTTATCAATCTGGCCTCCACTTTGCCCTCAGGATCTTCAGCAGGGGTGCCTCTGCCTAGACCTGTCACCTGGGATTGGGATTATTTAGGTTGCAAGAGCTAGAAACCTGGCAGGGAGCATCTATATCTATCCAACATCTATATCCAACATCTATATCTATCTATCTATCTATCTATCTATCTATCTATCTACCTATCTATCTATCTACCTATCTACCTATTTAGATAGATTGATTTATTTTAGAGAGAGAGAGAGAGAGTAAGAGAGAATGAGAGCTGGGGGGAGTGGGAGAGGCAGAAGAGGGAGAGCGAGAACGTCAAGAAGACTGAGCTGAACACAAAAGTCTACACAGAGCTCGATCTCACCATCCTGAGATCTGACCTGGGCCGAAACCAAGAGTCAGATGCTCAACCCACTGAGCCACCCAGGCACCCTTCTAATCCAAATTTTAAATGTTGAAATTATTAGACATTTTTAAAGCACTGTGGGGATTATATCAGACATACCCTGCAGGGCAAATACAGCACAGATAGACTGGCAGTTCTGAACCCAGGAGAGGAGTGGGCTAAAGTTGAAAATTTCCTTACTGCCTTTCTTCCACTTACCTTGGGGTTTATCACTCTCTCAGCCGCAAGTCAAGGAGAGCACTCTACCCCAATGACAGCAGGATGTACGTTCTTTCCAAGTGGACAGGAAATTGTCTTCAAGGCAAAATGTATATATATATGTATATATACCACAAGACATAAATGGTTTCAGATCCCCCAAAACATAAAAGGATTCAGATCATGCAAAGTGTGTTCTGTGACCACCACAGAAGTAAATTAGAGACCAGTGACAAAGTCAGTATCTGGAAAACCCCAAATATTTGGAAAATAAGTGCCACACATCTAAATAAGCCAGAGGTAAAATAAGAAGTCAAAATGGAAATTAGAAAGTGTTTTGAATTGAATGAGAATGAAAACACACGGTATAAATTTGGTGGGATGCCGGCAGGGCAGCCTGAGGACAGAAAACAGCAAAGAACTGGGTTAGGAAAGAAGTAAGGTCTCCATGAGGTGACTTCAGTTTCCACTTTAAGAAACTAGAGCAAGGAATGCAAAGTAAACCCAAATTAATCAGTTGAAATAATAAAGAGAAGAGAAGAAATAACTAAAATGGAATGCAGCCAAAACTTCAGAGGAAAAGCAATGAGGCCAATAAGATCGGCAAACCTCTAGACAGAGAGACTTGCGGGAGGGGAGCAGAGGGAGAAGGACAAGCAGATTTTGTGCCCAATGCAAAGACAGATGTGGGGCTCAATCCCAGGACCTCAAGATCATGAACTGAGCCAGACGTTTAATTGACTGAGCCACCCAAGCGCCCCTGAATAGACATTTCTTAAAAGAAGATATATGGACTGACAGTAAGCAGTGAAAACATGTTCAGAAGCCCTATTAGTCATTAGGATAATGCAAATGAAACCATAGTAAAATGCCACTGCACACCTATTAGAATAGCAAAAATTAAGGAAACAGGCCATCCTAAGTGTTGGAGAGCAGGGGGAGAAGCTAAACTCTCCTCCACATCCTGGAGGGATGTAAAAATGATACATCTGTTTGGAAGATGGTTTGGAAATTTCTCACAAATTTAACTTGTACTTACCATAAGATCCAGCCATTGTACTCTTAGGAATTTACACAAGAGAAAGGAAAGTATGTGTCCACATAAAGACTTACAGACCAAAGTTCCGAACAGCCTTCTCTGCAACAGTCCTAAACTGGAAATAACCCTGTGTATGATGGATCAGTGGAAAAACACATGACAGTGTCATCATGCAATGAAATACTACTTATCAGTAAGAAAGAATTTACTATTTATATTTGCATAGTTTGGGTTCTGTACCCACTTTCCAACGTGTGTGTGGGGAGCTCACCAAGCAACTCAGTTCTGGTACTACCCATGGGGAGACAGCATGAGACCCCATAGTTTGCAAGTGTAGTCTTATAGAACTGTACCTCATTCCCCCCAACACACACACACACACACACACACACACACACACTCACTCACTTCAGAAGCCAAATATAAGTCCCATGCTTTGGACCCACTGTCTATGGGTCTGGACTGGAGTTTCCAGCTCCTTGGGTTTGTTTGATTCATCACCCAAAGTGGCTCAAAGAACTCAGAGAAAAGTTTTACTTGTTAGATTACTGGTTTATTACAAAAGGCTGTAACTCAGGACAAGCCAGAAAGAGAGGTATAGGGCAAATTATGAGAAAAAGGGTGAGTGCTTCTACTGCTCTCTGAGCTCCCTCCTGCTGGAACATTCATGTGTTCACAACCCAGAAGCTCTCTGAACCCTGTCCTTTTGGCTTTTTTTTTTAATTTATTTTTTAACTTTAGTAGGCTCCACACACAGCAAGGGGCTTGAACTCCCAATTGGAGATCAAGAATCACATCTTCTACTGACTGAGCCAGCCAGGCGCCCCTGTCCTTTTAGGTTTGATGGAAATGTCATTACACAGGCCTGATTGATTAAATCATGCACCATTGGAGAATGAGCTCAGTCTGAGGTCTGGGGGTCCACGGGACTCAATATTCCAACCCACTAGTGCCAGGTTAGGTTCCCTTGGCAACCAGCTCCCTGCTCAGGAGCTTTCTAAAAATCAAAAATCACCTCATTAACATGAAAGTGACTGAAGTTGAAAGGGGTTCTTCATGAATGACAAGACACCTGTATTGCCCTTACGGCCCTGGGCCCTGAAGCGATTTTGGGAACTAAACACGAGAGTCCGAATATTATAACAGAAGATGTTCCCATTGCTCTTATCACTCAGGAAATTCCAAGCACTTGGGAGCTGTGAGCCAGGAACAGGGGGCAAAGACCAAATATGTATTTCTTCCAAATCACAGGATCGCAATGCAACAATGTGGCAAAATCTCAAAGTAATTATACTTTGAGGACAAGTGAGGGTAGCCTGACAAAAAGAGTGTGAAACGACAGCCTGATTCCATTTATGTTGAACTCTATACAACGCAAATTAATCTATCCTGGTAGAAAGCAGATCAGCGGTTGCCTGGACAGGGGAAGGGAACAATTAAAAAGGGCACGAGAAATCTAGGGATGACAGGTTTGATCACTTATCTTGACTGCAGGGATATCAAAACTTACCAAAGTGTACATTTAAATGTCAATTATACTCAGTAAAGTTGTTTAAGAAAAATTCTATAGACTAAAATGAAGATACCTGCAGATACAGAATAAAAATTTATCCCCGGCAGCCAATGTTTAATCTCGGGGAGAGCAGAAGGCTGGAGACAACACGTCTTGCTGGAGGGGTTCCTGTCCTCAAATCCTCAATCAACTTGTGGTGCCTCCACGTGCGAGAGGGGCAGGAAACCTGGCTTTCACCACAGCACACTTCCACCTTCTGCCGGTTATATTCTTGGACTTGCTTGAATAATAATAGTTCCCTAGAAAGGACAGCTTACCTTATCCAGAAAGGAGAAGGGGATTCTTTTTTTTTTTTTTAAGATTTTATTTATATATTTTATTTTATTATTTTTTTATTTTTTTATTTTTTTTCTTTTTATTTAAGCTTTATTTAAACACATAATGTAACCCCACCACCCTCTCCCAACCCCTTCCCCCCCCACCCCCCTCAGTTTGTTTTATGACATTAAGAGTCTCTTTTGGTTTGTCTCCCTCCCGATCCCATCTTGTTTCATTTTTTCTTTTCCTACCACCTTAACTCCCACCCCCATTGCATCTCCACTTCCTCATATCAGGGAGATCATGTGATAGTTGTCTTTCTCCAGTTGACTTATTTCGCTAAGCATAATAGGCTCTAGTTCTATCCATGTCTTCGCAAATGGTAAGATTTCATTTCTTTTGATGGCTGCATAGTATTCCATTGTATATATACCACATCTTCTTTATCCATTCATCTGTTGATGGACATCTAGGTTCTTTCCATAACTTGGCTATTGTGGACATTGCTGCTATAAACATTCGGGTACATGTGCCCCTTTGGATCACTACGTTTGTATCTTTAGGGTAAATACCCTGTAGTGCAATTGCTGGGTCATAAGGTAGCTCTATTTTCAATTTTTTGAGGAACCTCCATGCTGTTTTCCAGAGTGGTTGCACCAGCTTGCATTCCCACCAACAGTGGAGGAGGGTTCCCCTTTCTCCACATCCTCGCCAGCATCTGTCATTTCGTGACTTGTTCATTTTAGCCATTCTGACTGGTGTGAGGTGGTATCTCATTGTGGTTTTGATTTGTATTTCCCTGATGCCCAGTGATGTGGAGCACTTTGTGTCTGTTGGCCATCTGGATGTCTTCTTTGCAGAAATGTCTGTTCATGTCCTCTGCCCATTTCTTGATTGGATTATTTGTTCTTTGGGTGTTGAGCTTGCTAAGCTCTTTGTAGATTTTGGATACTAGCCCTTTATCTGATATGTCATTTGCAAATATCTTTTCCCACTCTGTCAGTTGTCTTTTGGTTTTGTTGACTGTTTCCTTTGCTGTGCAAAAGCTTTTGATCTTGATGAAGTCCCAATAGTTCATTTTTTCCCTTGCTTCCCTTGCCTTTGGCGTTGTTCCTAGGAAGAAGTTGCTGTGGCTGAGGTCAAAGAGGTTGCTGCCTGTGTTTTCCTCAAGGATTTTGATGGATTCCTTTCTCACGTTGAGGTCCTTCATCCATTTTGAGTCTATTTTCGTGTGTGGTGTAAAGAAATGGTCCAATTTCATTTTTCTGCATGTGGCTGTCCAATTTTCCCAACACCATTTGTTGAAGAGGCTGTCTTTGTCCTAGCCTCAGCAATCAGACAACAAAAAGAAATTAAAGGCATCCAAATCGGCAAAGAAGAAGTCAAACTATTGCTCTTTGCAGATGATATGATACTATATGTGGAAAACCCAAAAGACTCCACTCCAAAACTGCTAGAGCTAGTACAGGAATTCAGTAAAGTGTCAGGATACAAAATCAATGCACATAAATCAGTTGCATTTCTTTATACCAACAACAAGACAGAAGAAAGAGAAATTAAGGAGTCAATCCCATTTACGATTACACCCAAAACCATAAACCTAGGAATAAACCTCACCAAAGAGGCAAAGAATCTATACTCAGAGAACTATAAAGTACTCATGAAAGAAATTGAGGAAGACAGAAAGAAATGGAAAAATGTTCCATGCTCATGGATTGGAAGAATAAATATTGTGAAAATGTCTATGCTACCTAAAGCTATCTACACATTTAATGCAATGCCTATCAAAATCCCATCCAATTTTTTCAAAGAAATGGAAAAAATCATCCTAAAATTTATATGGAACCAGAAAAGACCTCGAATAGCCAAAGGAATATTGAAAAAGAAAGCCAAAGTTGGTGGCATCACAATTCCAGACTTCAAGCTCTATTACAAAGCTGTCATCATCAAGACAGTATGGTACTGGCACAAAAACAGACACATAGATCAATGGAACAGAATAGAGAGCCCAGAAATAGACCCTCAACTCTATGGTCAACTAATCTTTGACAAAGCAGGAAAGAACATCCAATGGAGAAGGGGATTCTTATCAGTGTTAGACAACCCTCCGCACTCCTCATAACTCCTGCAAGCCCAGAGCTCCCTCCCCTTACTAAATCAGCACTGAGTCTATGGCCATACCACCCTGAACGCGCCCGATCTCGTCTGATCTCGGAAGCTAAGCAGGGTTGGGCCTGGTTAGTACTTGGATGGGAGACTAAATCGGCACTGAATCTGACAGGTACTTTCTAATTTTTAATTTTTTTTTTAAATTTTCAGTGTTCCAACATTCATTGTTCATGCACCACACCCAGTGCTCCATGCAATCCATGCCCTCCTTAATACCCACCACCAGGCTCACCCATGCCTCCACTCCCTCCCCTCCAAAACCCTCAGTTTGTTTCTCAGAGTCCACAGTCTCTCATGGTTCGTCTCCCCCTCCGATTTCCTGCAACTCACTTTTCCTTTCTTTCTCCCAACAATAGGTCCTTTTTGATGTTTCCTTACACTTCACCTGGTATGTTATCATGCTATTGTTTTCACGCTACTGACTGTGCGAGGAGCAGACAGTTCTGGAACCCAATCCTGATGTGCGTTAGTGACCAGGGCCCCAGGGTCCTGGCGTGTAGATGAGAACTAGGACTGGAGCGCAGCAAGCGACATGCAATGGCAGGGGGTGGGGAGGGGCCCCAGGGTGGGATTGGAATGCCTGCTGGTTTTGGAGTCCTGATATGTTCACTGTTTTCATATGCACTTAAGGAAAAACAAGAACCAAGTTCATGTACCTGGGGCATGCGGAAAAAACAAATCAAAACAAAACCAATTCAGTGTTTCTGGATTAGTGGAGCCCCTCCTCGGGCTCACAGGGCAGCCAGCCTTGCCGGGACCACACCTCTTAGATGGCCTCTCTGCTCCCAGTGACTCTGCCTTCTCTCTTCTCCCCATGCCTATTCCCAGCAGAGTGATGGCTCCCTGGGCCACTCCCTCCTGACTATTCTCCTACTCTCCACTACTTCTGGGGGGCATGCCTTCCCACTTGTATCTCCAGATGCTGGCAGCAAGGTGGGCGGTATCAGCTCACATGGCCCCCAGGGAAATGCTTTCCAGGTTTTTTCTGTAGAGGTTTGAATGGCCTGGCCCTTTGTTTGGTGTTAAGAGGATGCCCTGCCAGGGGCACATGGCTGCAGGGTTCCTTCCAGGTCTCCTCCTGTGGTGTGTCCTTGCTGCAGACCGAGTCTTTTGGGGTGATCTGGAGGTGCTCATAAGACAGAGATGACCATGCACATCCCTCTTTGCCTCCAAGTCTGGCTGAGGGGGGCTCTGCTAGCACAGGGCCCAGAGAGAAGTCAGTCCTCCATGTCTCAGGACTCTAGATGCCTCCCTGCCCCCAGTCCTATGGGTACAAGGGTCCAACCCACACCCCAGGAAATGGGAGAAGACACTGTTGGAAGCAGTCAGGTCAGAGACAGCAGAATTGAAGTTCTGAATTTCAAGTGCACAGCAATCACTGGTGACATCTTGCAGGTATTCATAGGGACTCGGAAAGTATTTTACGAAGGAGAGATACCAAGTGCTTCAGCCACAGGTGAGGGGCACTTGTGCTTCTCTGTAGGTGCCCGCTGTATCCTCTAAGAACTCTGGCTTCTTCCTGAGGAGGGTCCATCTTGTGTGGCTCCAGAGAGTGGGAGCTAAGGATGTGGGGTGGGGTGAGGGAGCCAGCTTTGGGGGGCACCACGCTGACAGCTGCTGAGAAACAAAATTGCAACTGAGTAAATTTGAAAAATGTTTAGATCTAATTGGCTTTATCAAATGATTCATGAATCAGGCAACATCCCACCTAGAAAGGAGAGGAGAGCTCCAGGGAGCTCAACAAAAGAAAGGCTTTGAAAGGCAGCGAGAAGGCATTAAAAAAGAAGAAGAAAGACATTTTTCAGCAAGGAATGCATTGTTCAGGCAAGGTTGCCTTCCTAAGGGGAGCAGAAGGCGGTATCATTACATTCCTAGTATCGACCTGAAATTCCATGTGGGCTGGTTAAAGGTGGCATTCCTGGTGGGTCGGGGGCGGGGAGACTGTGGTTGGGTTAGGTATGAAGTCTTGGCTTCCTGACTTGAGGCCTTGACCCAAGTGACACCATTTTGGGGCCTGAGGTCTTCTTTTCCATCTGTGGTTGGCTTTAATGTCCCCACAGATGCCAGGGGAGACAGAGGCAGAAGTCTCTCTTACAGATTAGGCTTGTTCTCTCCAGGAGCTAGCTTCCAGAACCTGCTCATGGCTCCACTAAGAGCAAAGAGAGAAGCCCACAGCAACAGCAGTGACATCAACCCAACGGCCATTTTCTCTGTCCTGTGACTCTCCTATCCAAGACTGATGGCACCCAGTAAAGCAGGAGTACCCTCGGGAGAAAATATTTCAACTCTGACTCATGGGACTCAATTTGTCATGACCACTGTCTCTTCCGGAATTCCTTATATCTCGGTCTCTGCTTTGGTGCACCTTCACACTCTCTTTCCAGGTTTTTTTCCTAGATGAAGCTGCCCGAGGTGCCTAGGCCGACCTGCCCTTTGTCGGAGCTGATACAGCTGTGTTGTTGGGCACACACTCAGATGTTACCTGGAAGGACTCTTTTCTGGAATCTTTTCTCTTCATTCAACAAAAATATACCACGATCACCTCTCCTGTCCCAGGGCCTGCAGGAAGGAAGGGGAGACAAATGTGAATGGGACAGTATCTGTATCCCACTGCAGAAAAGCTGAGAGGTCCCCTCAAGAAACCCTAATTATGATTCAGACTTATAAACCCACAAGAACAGCCTGGGTGTCTTTGCTGGCTCTGTGACCCATGGTACGTTTCATGTTGAACCAAGCATTTGTGATGTATTTTTTATCTGAAGCTGATGTAACCTTGAGGTACACACTGCCTTTCAGGATGAACCTAAAAGCCTTTTTTTTTTTTTTAATTTTACAGGACAGGAGAGAAGAAAGTTAAGCTGATGTCTGTGTCCCAAGGGATAAAAGGTGCCCAGGGAAAGTCAGCCCAGGCAGAGTGGGGAGGGAGGCAGACAGCCAGAGCAGGAAGTGGGGAGTCACCCAGCAAGTCTGACCGCAGGAGCTGCCTACGGAGCCAGGAGCACATTCTGGAAGCTGGTTTCTGGAGAGAACAAGGCTAATTGTGTTCGCCTTTTGAAAAATGGCGTTTGGATGCCAAAGGCTTAGCTGAGAGGTAGAGTCAAAGTGCAGGACATGAGGCAGCTAAAAACCCATGTCTCCAGAGTTGGGGACCGGGGGTAAGCACAAAGACTGAGGCCAGGTGTGGGGGAAGAGAACATCAGAGCTGAGGGGCCCAGGACACTTGCATCTCCAGAGCAAACTGCCCTGCGGGTCCTTTGCCCTTTGCTTTGTGGCCCTGGACTCTGCGTTTGCAATGCAGCCCATGAGCCCTGAGGACTGGGCGCTGCTTCTGGCTTCCACAAGCTGAGACTCATGCACCACTGACCTTAGGTTCCTTCCCATCCCCTAGGGAGAGTGCGTGGGAAGGGAATGGGGCAGGAATCCTCCGCAATTATTATTATTTTTTGTTTAATTTATTTATTTGACAGAGACATGGTGAGAGAGGGAACACAAGCAGGGGGCGTGGGAGAGGGAGAAGCAGGCTTCTTACCGAGCTGGGAGCCCAATACAGGGCTCAATCCCACCTGAGCTGAAGGCAGAGGTTTAAAGTCTGAGCCACCCAGGCTTCTTAATCCTCTGCAATTAAAACCAAATCTCCAGGTTGTGTCCTCTGATCTGCCAGAGGCCGCATCAGCTGCCCCAGGGCCCTGGAAGGCATTCCCATCGTGCCCCCATTGCTGGCCCATCCATTCACCTCCTGGCCTCCCCTGCAGGCCCTGGGCCATGTGTCCTCAGCCCCGCTGGAGAAATGGGCAGGAACTGGAGGAAAGTGACCACCAAGGAGAATGAACTCTGAGTTGAGGACCATGTACCTCAAGGGAGCCCTGGGCTCTGTTTTCCTGGGGGATTTACTGGCCACCCTCCCCAGGACCATTTCACAACTTTTGGCATCTCCCCAGGCCCCCACCTCATTCCCCACCACTCTCTCTTCTCTTATGGCCTTGTTCATCCATTCATGAGGAAATAAACCAGAGGAAGATCAATTTCTCA
>RCUC01139165.1:0-46060 GCA_003697995.1 Taxidea taxus jeffersonii | reverse complement strand
TCAGCTCAGGTCATGATCCCAGCGTCCTGGGATGGAGTCCCACATCCGGCTCCTTGCTCGGCAGGATGCCTGCTTCTCCCTCTGTCTCTGCCTACCACTCTGTCTGCCTGAGCTCTCTCTCTCTCTAAAAAAAATAAATAAATAAAATCTTTAAAAAAATAAAAATAAAAATAAAAAATGAAAAATTTAGTACTAAAAATGACAAAATGTGCCGTTAAAGGATATTCACTTGACAGGATCAGGGTGACAGAGGACAGAGTTCATTCACTTAAAGATAGATCAATAAAAGTTATGGAATCTCAAGAACAAAAATAACTGAAAAATCAAACAACAAAGCCTTAGAAACTTGGGAGACAATATCATCAAATGATTTAGCATTTGTCTCAGAAAGAAAGAGATTTGTGCAGAAAACATTTGAAATGGTGACCAAAAACTATACAAATGTGGCAAGAGGCATACATTTACAAATGTACCAAACTCAGCAAACTTAAATAGAATAAACTTAAGGACGATGATGTTCAGGTACATCATGGTCAAAATACTGAAAACCAAAAATAAAATAAAATAAAATAAAAGCAACCAGGAAAAACGGCAGGTTAGAGGTTTGCACTGTTTTAAATGACTGTGGATTTCTCATCAGAAACCAAAGCAGTAGAAGACAATGGAATGATATGTTTAAAGTATTGAAAAAAATTGTTAGTCCAGTATTTTTTATCCATAAAAATGTTATTCAGAAATGATGGTGAAATGAAGTCACCCTAAAATGTAGGATAATTAAGAGATTTTTTTTCCAAAAGAGCTTCTATAAAGCAAATGATAAATTTCCTCAGGTTTAAGGAAAATGATACTAGAAGGAAACATAGAATTTCAGGAATGAAAGAAAAACAAGAGAAATGGTAAATATCTGGGTACATTTAACAATATTTTTCTTCTAGATTATTTAAAATACATATGACTATAAAGACTGCTGAAGGAAAACATAACATTATCTCATGGGATTTTCAATATATGTGGCTAAGATACACATGACAACAATAACATAAAAGGGGAAAGTGAACTGTATAATTATAAGGTTCCTACATCTTATGTAAAGTAGCAAAACATCAATTCCAAATTGGTGATGAAATGTAAGGTATGTATATTATAATACCTAGAGAAATCATTAAAAATGTGTAGAGAGATATAGCCAAATAATCAATGGATACATTAAAAAATAATTATGTGAGGGGTGCCTAGGTGGCTCAGTGGGTTAAAGCCTCTGCCTTCAGCTCCAGTCATGATCCCAGGGTCCTGGGATTGAGCCCCGCATCGGGCTCTCTGCTCAGCGGGGAGCCTGCTTCCCCCCTCTCTCTCTGCCTGCCTCTCTGCCTAATTGTGATCTCTGTCTGTCAAATAAATAAATAAAATCTTTAAAAAAAAATTCTGTGAAGTATTAAAATAGTCCAAAATAAACAGAAAGGAGATAATGGAAACATTTTTTAAAATGGGGAAAACAAACTGGAAACAAACATGTAATGTATATCAAAATACAAACATAATAATAATTATATTTATGCATATAAAATTAAGCATCAATTAAAAGGCAGAAATGGCCATAAAGACATAATAATACAGAATGTATATGGAGTTAACCAGAGAGGTTCAAAACATGGAGACCAAAACCTAATATTACTGGTAGGAGAAATATATAAATCCATAATTATACATGGATATTTCAACTCTCCTTTATCAATAATACTGAATAGGTAGAAAGAAAATCAACAAAGATATAGAAGATCTGAGAAACATAGTAAACAACCTTGACTTAATCAATATTTATCACACTCCATCAGAACCCATCAAAATGTAGGCCTTTAAGTGCAGGATAATGTGTACATAAAACAGTAATTATTTAATCATGGAAACAGAAATTATAAAAGCAATGAGAAATTCCATATCATCAGTTATAGTGGATAAAATTTTGAAGACTGACAACATCAAATGTAAACAAGAATGTGGAGCAACTAGAATACTCATGTGGTGAATCTGAGAAGATAATTTGGAACAATAGTGTTTGGCAGTTTCTTATAAAATAGAATATGTACCTACTGTATAATTCAACTAATTCCATTCCTAGGTTGTTTACCCAAGAGAAATGAAAATGGATCTTTACAAAAAGTTCTGCATAAGAGTAGTTGTAGAAGCCTTCTTCAAAAAAAATGAAAATAATTCAAATGCCCACCAATAGGAGAATATATAAACAGATTGTGGTACACTCAGAACAAAAATTCAGGAAAGTAAGTGGGCACAAGAGGAAAAATAGGAAGGGTCCTGAGAAAAATATTCTAAACTTGATAGGGGTGAGGATTACGTGAATGTCTGTTTTGTTTTTTTTTTTAAGATTTTATTTATTTACTTGACAGATAAAGATCACAAGTAGGCAGAGAGGCAAGGCAGAGAAAGAGGGGGAAGCAGGCTCCCTGCTGAGCAGAGAGCCCGAAGCAGGGCTGGATCCCAGGACCTCGAGATCATGACCTGAGCTGAAGGCAGAGGCTTTAACCCACTGAGCCACCCAGGCGCCCCTGAATGTCTGTTTTTGAGAAAATGAACTGAATGCTATAGATAAGTACTAGGATGTAATGTACACAGGATGACTGAAGTTAACAATGCTGGATGATAGATAGGAATGTTATTAAGAAAGTAGATCCTAAGAGTTCTCACCACAAAGAGAAAAATTTTCCCCCTTTTTTTCTTTTTTCTTTTTCTTTCTTTTCCTGTTACTGTATCCATGTGAGGAACTGGATATTAGCTGAGTCTATCGTGGTTATCATTTCACAATATATGTACATCAAACCATCATGCTTGTATGCCTTAAACTTATAAAGTGGGGGATGTCAATGGTTTCTTGATAAAACTGGGCGGGGGGAAGGTTTATGTATTCCACAAAGAGAGCACAGTAAACAAATATGAATTCCTTTTTGTAGTAATAGAAGTTAGCAACTGTGAAACTATTTTCTGTGTATTCTAGACTCAATCAAATGAAAAAACATGTTGATACTAATGAGAGTAAATATTTTTCATTTTTGGGAACTTGAAATGTCAGTATGAATTCATGGTCTTCAAGAAAGAGGAAAAAATAAGTGTATAAATACGAAAATGGTATTATATATGTCATTTTCCACTTTTTGTCCTCTAAGAGACCTTGGAGCAATGTTACAGGTAACATTAAGCATAAATAACACCCTGATATCAGCTTTTAAATATTATTTTCCATTAAATGTTGTGAGGCCTTTATGGAGAAAAAGCTCATCCCAGAGCTGGGATATGAAAATGAATAAGTAAGCCTGAAATGTCTCCTACTGCCCTCAATAAGAAATTATTCAAGAATGATGGGGGAAAATATCAAAAAAGACACAAGAGCTAGATTTAAGAGGCCCCCACTGAACAAACCTGACACAAATTGAAGATCAAACATAAATAACTATATTAATAGAATACAATCCATTGCATACAATAAGGATACATGAGTCATCCTAGGGTAAATAAATAAATAAGTAGACAACAAATAAATAAACCATAAATAGTTTATAAAGCATTGATATTTGTTTTTAGTGGGAGTTATCTATTTACTCATACTAGTGAAAATGGAATTTCTAACAAACTGTTTTGGATCTATAAACATATACGACTGTGGCTTACCCATAGTATAAATTTAATAAATCTTTGTGAAATCTAAGAATGAAATACAGCATGAAAAACAAGTACTATTACATTTATTTAATGGTATTATTTTCAGCAATTTATATAATTATAAATTTTGCAATAAATGTTAAAGCAATTTATCCAAACTACATGTTTTTATCACCTTTTGAGTAACAGATTACTTAGTCGATCATATAAAAAACTACTCCTCCAAGCAACATCCTTCCTTTCCTGATGGTTTCCATGATAGAGTTCCCAAATATTTCACAAGGGAATCCCATACAGAGAAAATGAGACACACACACTGCCAGAAATGGGACACCAGGGAGCTTACTAGGATACTAATACATGTGAGTTACAGTAAATTAAACTAAATGAAGAGCTGTCATATAAGGCATCGTGTCTACTGATTACATATGAACGATTCTGGATGAACTGCCAGCTATCACCCATTCACTCAGCATTAAACCAGGAAACAGTAATGTTTGCTTCTACGTAACGTATAACAGAAGTAAAGAACAAAATCTGGGTGGATTTTCTCATTTTTCTTTTGTTATATTTCAAACACTGAATATAGATTAAATGCTGTTGATTGCTTTTGCTTTTAAGATCAGGTCCCCCAAAATGTACTATAGACACAATATTGTTAACTTAGGTGCTTAAAAAATGTGGTATATTTTTCCTGTTTTAGTTTGTAATGATTTTTTTAAATCTTTTTCACTCTTCCTGATGCCCATATTTTCCAAATGATCATATTCTTTTCTCTTAATTAAAAATATTACAATTTAATATGCTTTTTCAAAAAAAATAAATGACAAAAGATAGCCACTAGGGCAAGTTTATTCACCTGGTTATCCAATGCTTGCTAAAGTAGTGCTACACTAAATGGAAGCCTCCACTAATATTTTCCTCTCTGCTAACTGACCTTTTACAGTTCAAGGTAAGGAAGTTATTGGTTTCATCTGCTAACTTTGAAGTCAACATCATAGCTTTACCTTTTAATGCTGAACACCTTATTCAGTTCAAGTTCTGTTTTATTCGATACCACATTTGGAAAACAAGAGCAGATAGTTCAACTTGGTTGTCTTTGAAATCTTACAGCTTCTCATGCCTCATCTCATGCTATTTTTTATTGATATATCCTCATAGATTATAACTATAAAATAATGAAAAGGCCCTTGGATTTCACTATGGGTTAAGAACCAATGTCTAAGGCTAAACAAATTAGGTAAAGCAAACTCCCTAGTATCAACAAAGTATGCAAGTAATATTACCTTTGTGAGCCTGAGTTCTCTCATTTCTAAAATGAGAGTGTTAAACCAGACAATCCCAAGATACTATATACCTAAGTGTAAGATATAGTCACTCAAGCAAAATGAAAATTAAGAAGATAAATGAGAATGAAATGTCTTGAAGACTTCTAGTTAATATGGTCTTCTAAGTTCCGATATTAACTTCTCCACTTCCTCTATTATATATGACATATCTTAAGGATATCCTTAAATTTACAGTGTGACTCACTTCCTATAATACACTGCCATGTACAGTGCCAAATATTCACTTGCCCAGGGAAATGCCAACTACCTATCTTTGGCCACTGCATATCTCAACCAACCAGCTACACACCTGGAGTTTTCCAGCTTTAATGACATTTCTGGAATTGGTTGAAACTCTGTACCGAGAAGATGGGTTAGGACATCTTGGGTTGCTGCCCAAGGGGTGATGCAAACTTTTAGTATTGGGGCCTCATAAATTAAAGAGATAAATGAGAGCCTGGATGGTTCTGCTTATCTACTATATTAGTTTGCTAGGGCTGTCATGCAGAATACCACAGATTAAGTGGCTTAAACAGCAACAGTTTATTTCTCATAGAACCAGAGGCTCGGAGTCCAAGACCAAGGTGTTAGTAGGTTTGGTTTGTCCTTACACCTCCTTCTATGTGTAGTCATCTACCTTCTCTCTGAGTCTTTACATGGAATTTCCTCTGTGTACATACAACCCTGGTGCCTCTTCTACTTCTTTAAGGATACTAATCCTGTAAGATTTAGAGCCCCATATTTTTTACCTCATTTGGCCTTAATTACTTCTATAAAGGCCTTTTTCCAAGTACAGTCACACTGGGCATTAGGGCAACATAACAATTTTGAGGGTGCAGAACTCAATCCATAACCTGTAGTTGCTCTCAGGGGCCTCTTTAAAATAAATAAATAAATAAATAAATAAATAAATAAATAAATAAATAAAATTATTCCATATACTGAGTGGACATTATCTATAGAGCTGTGTCTCTTTGAAGCTTGTCATGAAGCAGCACCCATCTTGGGAGCACATCAGTTAGCTTCAGTTCACATTTCCTACCTCAGTTTCCCTTCCTTTACCCTTTCTCCCTTAGTCCTTTCTTCAGGCTATTTTCTAGAGTATCTGCCATAGCACTGACATATAAATTGCTTATATACATGTTTCTCAGGACCTTCTAGGTTAAGCAGACAAAATTAAATTATAGCCTATACAAGATTTGAACAACTTGGTCAACTCATTACCAACCTGTTCCAAGAAAGCAGAAAACACATAGATGCCTTTACTGTGAGGTTGTGTGTTAATCTGGTAGACTATGATTAATGATTGCTAAAGCTGTAGGTTCCAAGTGTTTCAAATTCCTCTAATGTTCTTGGTTTTTAGGTCACCGGTTGTCTTTGGGTTTCCCTAAGAACTCCTTAAATAGAATTTATGCACTGCAGATTCTTCAGTTGTGATCAACTGTTATCACACAGGAGTCCTCTAATGTGGTAGTAAGATGTAAAGAAGGAGATTATTTAATATTATAATTAAATCTCAATTTTTTAGTGGGTCTCTTAGTCCTTTAGTCCCTGGGCTGTGGTCTTCACTTTTTTTTTCCCCCTTTCTATTGCCTGAGGTGAGGCTGAAAGGCTAGCTGGTCACTTACCCTTGCAGACTGGGTGAGATAAGACTCTGAAAGTCTTTCTCCACTAGAGAAAAGGCCTTTGTTATGCAAAACTCACTGGATATATTTCAAATGTTTACTTTCCTTCTCCTCTGCCAATGATAGAGAGTGCTTTTCCTTGGTTTTTCAGAATGGGTATTTAGTGGGGTTCCTGAAAGTAAAACCCATGAAAGTATGGGAACTTTCTAAGACTGGATCTTCCAGAACTTTTTCATTCTTTGGATAACTCACTCAAGTCTCCAGCAATTCATCAAAACTACTATTTAGCCTTCCTACTAGGTTATGGCTCTAGCAACTTCCACTCCACAAAGGTGATCTCATTGGTACATTTTTGTATTCACCTCTCTTTCCAGATCTCAGGGTGATGATTTTTCCTGTGATCTCAATTCTTTCATGGGCCAGAAAAGTCTTTGATTTTCAGTTTGCTCAGCCTTTCTCTTATTATAATAATAAAATTGCCAACTCCCAAGCTCTTTACATTTAGGAGCTAAAAATCAGAAGTGCCCAGAAATAATTTTCTGTTTTTTTTTTTTTAATTTTTGTTGTTGCTGTTGTTGTTATTTAAATAAGAAAGTACTATGAACAATTCAATGTAAATATTTGAAAACTTCCATGAAATAGATATTTTTTTCTAGAAAAATAAAAATTGCCAAAAATTAACTTATAATGAAAGAGGGAATATAAACAGGATTATACCAATAAATTGAGTTGGTGATTTAAACTTTCTTACAAACAGACAGTAGGCACAAAGCATCTTACATTAAAATTAAAAGCCCTTTAAGAAATAAAGAATCTTCCGGGCTCTCTGCTCTGCAGGGAGCCTGCTTCCTCTTCTCTCTCTCTCTCTCTGCCTGCCTCTCTGCCTGCTTGTGATCTCTCTCTCTCTGTGTCAAATAAATAAATAAAATCTTAAAAAAAGAAATCTTCAATTATAAAATATGTTTTTCACAAAATAAAGAAGAAAATTTCCTTATTAAGGACCTAAAAAAGGAAGGAGCTTTTTTAAACTAATAAAGTTTATTTAACAAAAACCTGTAGAAAGCATGCTAGAGAATGGTGAAACTTAAAAACATTTCTACTATAGTCAGAAATAAGACAATGAGACCACATACCACCAATTATATTCAGTGTTTTACCAGTGCTCCTATTTAGGTAATAAGAGAAGAAAAATAAATATAAGGCAGATACCTAATTTTTTCATTTCTTTTTTTTTAAAGATTTTATTTATTTATTTATTTGACAGACAAAGATCACAAGTAGGCAGAGAGGCAGGCAGAGAGAGAGAGAGAGGAGGAAGCAGGCTCCCCACTGAGCAGAGAGCCCGATGTGGGGCTTGATCCCAGGACCCTGGGATCATGACCCAAGCCAAAGGCAGAGGCTTTAACCCACTGAGCCACCCAGGCGCCCAATTTTTTCATTTCTTATTATTATTGATAGAATTCACTTCCTTTATGGTTCTAAGAAAATGTCCCCATTTTTTTTTGTTGGCTGTCAACCAGGAATAAATCTTACGTCCAAAGGGCCACTTTGAGGTCCCCTCCATCCTAGCAAAACAAAACCTCCCTCCTGCTGACCTCTCTCAAGCTTGAATTTCTCTTACTTTGTCATCTGCTGACAGCCTGAGAAAATACCCATCTTTTAAAGAGTTCATGTGATCCAGTCAGGCCTACTGGGATAATCTCACTATCTCAATCTCAATAGATTAATAATCTCAATTACATCTGCAAAATCCCTTTTGCTATATAACATAAGCATGACCCTAACACCAGGGCGTGGAGATCTTGGGGCGCTATCTGAGAATTCTGCCAACTGTGGTACTCATGCCAGTGATAATTGCAATTAGACTGATATTTAGTGATAGAATAATGCCCATTATTATTCACTAAAATATTTTAGTTTTAGCAATAATGAATTCATGAATAACAACATAGTCACAATAACCCTGTAACTTTTTAAAAAGATTTTATTTATTTATTTGAGGGAGACAGTGCACAAGCCCAGGGGAGGGGCAGATGGAGAGGGAGAAGCAGACTCCCTGCTGGTACCAACCCAAGACCCCAGAAGCATGACCTGAGCTGAAGCCTTAACAGGTTAAGCCACCCAGGCACCCCACAATAACCCTATAACTTAACTCTTTTGTTGCCCACATACCATCATATCACAAGTGGGTGGATATTGAGACAGGTATTATCAATAATCAGCATTGTTTTTCTTATAGCTTGCAATAGTTGGTGAAAATGATTTTTCAGCTCAACTTAAAAAAAAAAAATCCTTTCTGCACTTACCCAGAATTTATTTCAGTTGCATCAAAAACACATACCTAGGTATAAAACATAGGTAGGAAAGTTTGTCTGATCCTCACACTAATTTCAAAATGGAAGGATAAAAAAAGAGTAAACAACTTACCATCGGTTTAATGCACCATGACGTGGAATTAATGCATTGTAGCATTGTGCTCCAGACTGAACAAGAACACCAAATTCTCCTCTAAGATAAATTTCCATTCTGGGAGGATCTAAGAAAATTTATCATATATACCTCCACAAAGTAGACATAAAATGATAAGAAAAATTCTTGATCTTCCTGAGCCCCTTGAAAGTAGGAAATGTTTTTTCGAATTATTTTTTTCCTTCAGCCTGCAGTGCTTAGAAGGCAACAAACTGACTAGAGTGCTCTAAGAATAGTCTCACCATTGTTTAAAATATTGGCTCTTGCCCTGCCCATAGATTTATTATCCTTAGACCATGAAATGACTTTTAAAAATTAGAATCCATTGTCAATACTTTTAACATTAGAAGATTTCGTGATTTTTGTCAAATCTAGATTTTTTTGGCATATCCTGAAAAATGGGTTGGTGCAGCCAGCTGAGAACCCACATCACATACATTACCCATCCTCTGAAGGTGCTCCAGTTCAGCTGGAGCAAGCTCTTTCCCTTTTCACATAGCAAACTACTGGCTTGTTTTGCTTATTTCTATTACCTCCCTGGATTCTATGGAACTTTAAGCTTTCTACTATTTCTCCTCTTTAAATGTTGTTTTCATATGTATTTCAGGGTGTATTAGCCCCAATGGATGCTCCAAGGAAGAAAAAAAAAGAACAATACAAATCAAGTCTATTAAGTAGAGAAACTTGACTGTACTTGTTTTACCCAATGTTTTCCAAACACCACTCACTGCAGAGCATTTTATTGGGTAACACTTACTAATATATAACAGGACTGGTAATTTATGGTAACCTAATTTAATTTTTTCTTACCCACTAAAAAAAATATGACAACTTGTCTTGGCCAGGCTCCTCTAAAGGCAAAGTTTATATGCTTAAATTTTTGGCAAATAGGAAGAGGGAGATTTGTAATCCCAAAGCAACAAGAATAAGGGGGGAAGGAGAAAGGAAAAACTAATCCACGGTGGTACTTGACCAAGCCAGTAAAAGCTTTACAAGAAAACTTAGCCCAGTGTTCAGCAATGAACATTACCACGCTGGCCCTGTGGAATTACAATGCTTCAAAATAGCCATTGCTGGTGCCTTCTTGTCTCGTGTGTCTTTCTAAACAATAGTCCATGTCTTTTTATTTATTTATTTTTTAAATGTTGGTTACCTGTCCCCTCCAAGTAGCCCCAAGGAAAGCCATGTACCACACGGTAACACTTCAGCAGAATACAACAGTGGTGGGAGTTCCCAGAATCTTCCGGATCTTGATGCGTTGAATCTACCAGACAGAACCGCTGCTGCTTCCTCTATGACAGGCACAGTTTAAGCCCTGTTGGAGATTTACACTTATTCAAGGTCAGGCCCACCCAGTGAAAAATGTTAGGAGATAAGGCATTGGCTCTCACCAAGGAATCTTCACTGGGCAAGTGATACATAAGGTAGAAAAGATCAAGCGAATCAGGAGGTTAGATAATTCAGGGTTGACATACTGTCTGTTAGGTGATGCTCAACCCTGAAAACTCAACTCAGCAGAAAAAAAAACAGCTTCAGAGAAACTGTTCGAACCCATTTCTCTAGTATTTTTTTTATATTACTCATTTCCTTTACATACAGAAATTCCTATAGTCGTATATAAAGCAACACAAATTTTCCAGTTTCTTGCTTTGTTCCCACTAAGGCTTGGCATTGCTGCTTTCCATGACTGCTTATCTTCTATCTCTACATGAGAACAAAAATATTGCAAGTCTACTCACAATAACTATTTTTTAAACTTATTACATGTCAAGAATATTGTGCAAAAAAGTTGATGGTAACTAAGTGCTATCTTCTTCACTGATAGACAATAATTCTTTGAAAAATCAAGGTGAAACATTCTACTTACAGTTTGTAGGATCTAAGTTGAAGAATACTCACATATAACATATTTTCTACTAATTACATGAACATTTTACAATTGTTTTTTGACAGAATTTTATAGCTAGATAACTGGTAGTAAAAAGAGTATAAACATTCCTTACTTTTCTAACAGACACATTTATTTTTTCTTGCTGTATTTTTCTATTCTCTGTAAACTCTCTATTCTTTTTTATTAATCTATTTGTGTGTTCTTTCACCAATATCACACTGTCTTGATTTCTGCAGCTTTATAGTATGATTTGAAACCAGACAGTGTCAGTGCTCTGACTTTGTTCTCTTCCTCCAATGTTGTTATCACCTCTCCATGTAAACTTTAGAATCAGTTTATTGTTGTCCATAAAATAACTTGCTGGGATTTTGATTGAGATTGTGAGGAATCCATAAATCATGTGGGGAAGAACTGAAATTTTGACAATGTTAAATTCTCCCTTTATGAACACGAATTATTTTTTCATTTATTGTGTTCTTTGATCTTCATTAGAGCTTCATAATTTCTTGATCCAGAGCTTATACATATTTTGTGTATATTTTTGACACACCTAAGTATTTCATTTAGCAATTTCTTGATTAAAATGGTATTTGTTTTAATTTCTAATTCCACTGATATGAATATTGAATTTAACCCCCTCCTTAAATATATGGAACTATTAATTATTTAATTAATTATTTCTTATTTTAAGTTAATTAAATTAATAACTCCTGAATGAAGATGTGTATGTTTTTTCCAGTTGTTTATTTCATTTTATTTTTTTCTCCTTCTCACCCCCTATCTTGGATCATATCAAAGACATAATCTCAGACACCTGAGATTACAGCTAACTGTTTTATGTTCACAACTGGTGCCTAAGTCAGAGAGGAAGGCTAGCTCTTGTCGTGTGCACACTATGTGTAAAGTTCTGAGCTGGGGACCTATTAAAATTCATATTAATAAAAGAGAGTGTTACTATGCTCTTGGTACAGATGAGGCAACGAAATCTCACAGAGTTTACATAACTTAGTGTGAGTCACATCAAAAGAAAAATCTGACGCTAGACCTTTCCTAAACATTTCTACCGCTTACATGATATTGCACAACTATAGTAATATGGACTCGGGAATTTGTTCCCGAGTGTCTTCAAGGACATGACTTAATATAAAGTGGTTCTTGATAGTCTGTTTGCAAGCTCTGCTCATCTGTTCATCCTCTCTGAGATAAATTGACCCAAGCAAAAAAATCAAGTTCTTGTCCCTAAGCACCTTACAAACTTTGAAAAGGGAGAAAACTAGTATCATATTTTCCCAGTTTTCTCCTGTCTGCTCTCAAAAAATGACCACCCCACAAAGTAACTCATAGAGCAACCAGTTTAGGGAATTCAAGATGGTATTGCTTCCCCCAAACTGCACTAAAATTGAGACAATTTTAATAAGTTTTCAAAGACAGAGCAACTTATTTCTAGCAACAAAACATCTTACCTACTGGGACATTCAGAAATTATGTAAACTCTGACACATGCAATGGTTATCTGTTAAGTGTTCTAAGAAATTTATATGTAATTAAGCATATTTTTATTGTGCCCCCCTCTCATATTTGCCTTCTCTTCTCATTAGTCTACTTGGCAAATTAGGCCAATGAAATGGCAAAATGTAAGTATTGTTTTTACATTTTTTTAATTTCAGAAGTATTTATACAAGAATAAAAGTTGGAGGAGTGTATCATCCACCTTATAACACCATCCACTATGGTATTTCTGTTCTAATGGGTTAACAAATACACACACACACACACACACACCCTCCTCTGTGTACTCTCATACTTACCTTAAACGCTCTGCATCCTTATGTAAGTGAAATTTTACTTTTGTAACTTTTCGTCTCACTCTACATATGCTTTGTCCAGCCTTCCTTCATATCCATAGCTTCAATTAGCATCTGAAATTTAGATTCTAAATACCATTATTGCCAAATCTGTATCACCAGCCCTGAGCTCAAAAGATGATACATTTTCCAATGTGATCTCCTTTTGTTTTCTTTGGCTTTCTTTTTAAATTTCTCTTTGGCTCTATTTATTCTCTTTGTCTTCCTCCTTTCAGAAGATGCTACTCTGTGCCTTTCATGGATATCCCCTATATATGTTCAGGCGACCCCTTGTTATTCTCATTCACAGGAACCTCCTAGCCCTTGCATGATTTCTATGCATTAGCTTGTATTCACTCTTTTCTCTCTGGTTGCCCTATCTTTTAAAACTCAAAATTTCCTTCTCAAATATCAAGAGAATAATAAGCATGAAGTTCTGAGGAAAATAATTTAAAACCATATTTTTATACTCAACAAGACTATCTTTAAAGATGGGTGTAAACTTTTCAGATATGCAAACCCAGAAACCCACATATATCTAAGAACTATTCCTGAATGGAGTACTCACACCAGGGATCAACAAAATAAAAAAGAATGTCAAACATTGAAGCCATAGAATACAAGTACAATTGATGAATGTGTACTAATAAAATTGATAATTAAGATAAAACACTTGTTACTTTTATGATTGTGCAATTTTTCTTTCAAATGGAAATTTCTAAAATGGAAAGGGCATAAAATGGAAAGTATTTATTTAAGAAGTCAAAAAATTCAAAGATGGTATGGATGACAGGCAAGTTGGAGAAGAAATTCTTGTCTTATTTGAAGGAAAGTTTTATTTGCTGATTGTAATATGGCCTTAAACATTCTATGTATTCTCTAAACCACTAGAGGAAAAAGAGCAACAGTTTTAAAACATAAGAGGAAAAGGGCAGGAGAAAATAGTAAAATAAAAATTGAACAATGAAAAAATATAAAGAGAAAGCATTGACTATAAGAGCAGGCATAAAATAAATGTGGCAGTGACCAAGTATAATGTCAGAGAGGAGACAAAACCAATCAAGGACTATAATAAATGAATGTTAAAAACTTCTCCCACCATCCCATCTAAGGCATCCAGAACAGGAACAGTGTGAGCCCCTCCTCATGGCTCACTTCTGAAGGGTGAATTTCCTAGTGTGGAACACCAGGTCTACCATATGCATAAAAGGTGGCTGCTTGCAAACTTAGGGTAAGTAGCTGGAGCTGAGATTTCCAGCCTTGGAGTGTCTACACACATGCATGCCAGCCTTATCATCATGCAAGTTGATGGAGCCTCTGGTACAAAGAGAAACATGGAACCCTGGCGAGGGACACATTATTTACTTGAGTTGGTGTTCTAAATGACCTAGAAATCCAAGTAATTTTGTAGGTACTTTTTTCAGGGAGGAATTTAAGTCATATTTTATTTTGCAGCTTGATACTTTGATATATAACTTTTTAAATATTTGGACATATGGCATCTAAGTTTCCCTTTATACTTTTACTCAAAGCCCTAAGTGGGAAACTGTCTCTTTACCCCCCCCTGGAAAATTTCCCTTTGCAGGATTACAAACCTGCACATCTAAAAGCTAAAAAATACAGCTCCTGAAAAGCATTTTTTTCAGTCTGCAGCTATACTTCCTCACACCTTTGGATTCATTTTCATTCGTTTGAAACAGCACATTTAAAGACAAAATGCAAACCCAGCCCAATAGATACTATTGTTCTTCTCTTCTCTACTGCTTAATAGCCTAAATTCAGTGTGATCCCTCTCACCTCCAAAGAGAAAATAAGACCTCAAGTTAGGGTTTTCCAAAAGCATGAACGTACATCATCTCATTGCATCCTCACAGCAGCTCTGGGAAGGAGATAGTAGGGCATTTCCCAGAGCCAGGGGATGGAGTTGTATAATGGGTGGGGCTGGGAACCAAACTTACAGTTTGGAGATGTAAATGGATGTTTTGTACTTGATTTAAAAGGTTATCCAGACTGGTTTTAGATGTGAGATCAGGAGGACAAAAAGTCCCCTCTGCAATTGTGTGCTTGGGCTCCCTTGAAACTGAGCTATTCTGCACAGATCTTGGTGTTTCCTGATCCAGATGGGAACCCTGGCCTATGTGGCTGAGAAGGATCCCAAAGGGCTGTGACCAGAAGTTTCAGGACCTCTCTCTGATTGCCTGCTCTTTCTTTCCTCTAGTGTGCTGTCTCCTTTCCCTTTCTCTACAGTCTTTCATGAGTGGAGTCTTTTGAGTTCTTTCAATTAACCAACCCAGCATAAACTGATGAAAATGCAAATAAAGATGTAAACTGGAACTCTGTTTACTGTGGATACATTTAAAGGAATGTAATTCTGACTATTTTACAGATAGAGAAACTAAACCAGAGAAGTTACAGGGTTTGTTCAATATCCCACAACAAATTCCAAATTATTGTACTAGAAAAAAAATGCAGAAGGAAGTAGTCACTGAGTTAAGAATGCTTAAAATTAGGTTCTCACTTCAGATCTGTTATAAGCAAGTTATGCCACCAGAAATAAATTGCTGATCATCATATTGCTGATCACCATAATATGGCAAACTGAAGTAATAATACAGCCTTGTCTGTGTCAGCGTGATGGAGCAAAAATAGAAACATTTCACAATAGACAGGTAGTGTCTCTCTTTCAAGATGACAGATGATGAAAAATGTTTAATCATTTGACTTTGCAGATTAAAGTACATAACTCCTAACGAAAAGCATGGGGGTGCGTGTGTGTGTTTGAGAGAGACAGAAAGAGACAGAAAGAGATTGAAATTTGCGAGTAGACTTTGTGATGATTAAAAAGGAGATGAACTTTATGATGAGAAAAAAGGGCATTTCACCATAAAAGCAAGCAATATTTACTGATAACTTTGATTATTAAAAGAAAAAAAGTGGGAAGAGGTGGTAGTCAAGAAATGAGAATAAACAATGTAAGAAGACTAAATTGAGAAAATACAAATAAACTGAATAATTTCAGGGAGAAGAAATTGAAGAAAAAAAGAACTAAAAGGGCAAGTAACATAGTATTAAAACAAGAAGTCTAATTTGAGAAGGAAAAAACATGATTTAAAAGCAATTTTTATCTCAGAAATGAAGACCATTAAGCTATTGAAAGTAGCTTAGTGGTTTAATGATTCTAAACTAATTGATATGGTTTTCAGTAACATAAAAGATACAGGTGAATTGAGCAAGACAAATGAAAAACAGAAGAAAACAATACAAAGGACATTTAATATATATTACACACGCATATACATAAATATATAGAAAATTAAAAGACAATCAAAGCCATTCTTATAATTCTTATGAATGATCGCCAAAGAAAATGTGTCTCTTTTCAGAATTCTTGTTTAAAAAAAAGCCTAAACTATATAAAAAGCAGGAGCTTTGTGCTGATAACTAGTGAAAAAAGTTAATCATTCACTACAAATGCAGATTTGAGAAGAAAATTTTCTAGGTGGAAGTCATAAAAAAGTTTTTGATCAAACTCACCATGATTCTCCTTTTAAAATTATTTAAATGGCACCATGTTAAGCAAACATTAGAGTTGATACTAGTTTTATTCGTAGGTTGATAATAAAAAAGAGTTGATACTAGTTGTATTTATAGGTTAATAGTAAAAAAGCGATTAAAACACACAGGAGGTTACTAAGTGTTGAAGTGGGATATAATGTCGCAGCTAAAAAATTAGCCAAGACCTAGAGCTGGAATCATCACTGTGTTATAATTAATTGCCTACTATTTGGGGGAACCAATAAATATGTGTGCAGAATTATTTAATGCATTAAATTAAAATGAATTAAACTAAATTAAATTAATTGCACATGCAGTTCCTAGTAAACTGGTGGAGAAGGTAAACTATTATATATTTGTGATATTTTTGTTTTTATTATAACATTGTTTCAAAGAGCATTTATAAAATGACATTTGCCTATTTACCTAGAGCCTTAGGATAAAATACAAGGAATTATACTGCTCGCTTAAAGTTATAGGGACACTTATGCAATGTAAACTTGAATAAACACTGATAAAAAAGAATAGTTCAGAACACAATTGTTGTCTTGCTCAGCACAGGAACATAAAGAAATCTAAATAAAACATAGTTTTACATTTCTTCCAGAGAGGGATTAAGCACATTTAACAAATTGTTGGCAGGTCCTAAGACACTCAGGTTTTGAACTTATTCTGCTCTTATATAGGAAGTCCAAATTTGAAAATTTTAAAACTCGGTTTTATTACATTCTGTTACCCTCTTACTAATTTAGTCATTTTGCCCTCAACACCTTACAATTGGCTATTTCATCCCTTGGGGAAATGTAAAATTTAAAAAGACATTAAAGTCAGATAACGTCACTGCCTATCAGAGAAACGACAGGGAAATACTATTACGTAGCATGTTATTTGATGACACTTGTGATTAAGACGATAAATATTTTTTGAGTGCTAAAGAGCTGATCATGTGCACGTGTTCCCAAATTTTTAAAAGGGGGAAGGATAGTTGAAATAAAGTGGTAAGGGGTATTAACTTAAACTGGACCATGTTTCAAATATTGATAAGATAACTCTTCAAACTTTAGAATGTACTTTACACAGAATAAATTTGTAACTGTAGATAAGACCAGGATGTCCTACTAAAATGGTGCTAACTTATGAATCTTGCAGTACTAATTTGAGATCTAGATATTATAGACAGGAGAGGATAAGAGGGAACTAAATGGTACCATTCCAAGAAAAAATTAAATTGTGAAAACTTTTTTTCATTTATCTCTTCTCCACCACTTCCATTTCAAAGAATTATTTTCTTTTTGTTCTCCAAAACCTAATGTGATCACATCTCCTTATATCACTTCCCAACTTCTCAGTCCTATCTCATGTGATTTAAAATTACCTTCTTCACCTTTACTCCAAATTTGGAAACTACTTCTCTCAGAACAGCTCATCTCTATTTCTATACCAGATGTAAGTTAGTCTTATTAAACTAACTTCATGCTTTTCCAACTTAACTGATAATAATTATCATATTAAGTATTAGCAGTTTTAGAAACTCCCAGGCCCATTTCAGAACAATTGATTGATCCCTTTGAATAAACATGTCATGTGTACGTGTATATGTATATATGTTATATATACTCCTGCTATATATATTACTGCTATGTTATCTATACTACTAATATGCTATTGTCATGTGTTATATACACTACTAGTAATATGATTTATTTGCACTATGCTGATATATCATCATATATAATTGTACATAACATAATATAATAGCATATAATAAAATCAAGCCAAGGTATAAAATGCACCCATTAATTGAGATACTTAATTTAGATTACTTTTACATTTAAATCTAAATTTAAATCTAATTTAATCTAATCTAATTTAAATCTAACCATTTAGATTACTTCATCTATTAGAAATATATTACAAACACCACTATATAAAAAAACATGGATGAACATCTTTATAGATAAATCTGTCTTTGCTAGCATAGTTTTCTATGTAGGACCAATAAGAAAATATGCTATTAAATGTTTTCCCAAAACACCCCCACACTGTATCTGTCTTTCAAATTTAGGAAAGTGTATAATTTATACCAAAAAGTTGTCACTTTGTGGTAGAAGATTTGATGGAATAAGGTATATGTATAAAAGTCAAAATTCTTGAAGGAGAGGGTAGAAAATAAAGCAGAACTGAAATTTTCTGCATTGAAGAATTAGAGGAATTTGTAGTGTGTACCCAAAAGTTTGAGAGAGGGAGAGAGAGGAGAGAGAGAAACAGGGAGAGAGAGATGCTAAGTAGAAAGTAAGGACATAGATGGAGGGATTTTCACCTGGAAGAGAAGAAAAGGAAAGCGAATGCTGAGCCATGTAATTAGGAGAAGAAAATCAGGTAAAAATCTCACCTAGTGGCAATAAAAGAGGTACTGTTCTATGCTGGGCTTTATGTTGCTATATGTACAATATCTGCATATCTTCCTGATTCTTAATAACTGTGGGGTAAATTAAATGCTTTTTTTGGTAAAAAACTATTGCTAAAATTTCCCAAGACTTTAAAGCTTCTTGTAAAAGACTGCATTTAATTGTTTCACAATATCCCTTTGTAGACTTACCACAATGTATTTAACCAATAGGATATTGTTTGACCATAGAAATACAATTTTAACTATTATAAATTATGTTTTAGTGAGCATTGTCATAACTGGACATTGTCATGTATCTTGACCATTTCTAAAATTGAAATTACTGTAACATATGTTGCAATTTTTTCCTTAATTAAAATTGGTCAATGAGATAAGGGATATTTTAAAGATTCTTTAGTTTATGCTTCCAAATTTTTCTCTGGCTAGTAATGTTATATTATTTTATACTCCATCTAGGGTGCATAAGTTTGCCTCCGCACTTACTCAAACTTTACTAGGTAGGAGAAGCTTTTCTCTTTTTTTTCTTAAACTTAGTTAATTTGAGGTGAAAAAAAATATCCCAATGTGGATTGGGGATATATATTTTTTAAATACTGTTTGCACATTTATAGACCACTTGTATCTCTGTATTCCATCTTTTATGAATTACCTACAGGCAGAAAACCTTTTACTCCTATTGGTGATGGTATAGAAGTTTTTCCAATATTAAAATCATTAATAATTTATGTGTCAAATATTCTTTTCTTTAATGTGTCAGATATTCTGCAATGTGTCCCAGCATTATCATTGTTCTTCTAATTTAGTTATGGACATACTACACTCTCCTTTTTATGTTCATGTCATCAAAGCTACTAGTGTTTTTTACTTATGTTTGCACAACTTGTATATTTAAAAAGTTTTTTTTTATCCTTCTGTATAAAGCATTTGATCCTCCTAGTGTCGCTTAAGGTTTATTCCTACTGATGTTATGATTCAAATTTTGTTTTATTAATATAACTTTAACATACCTAAGACTTATTTGGATAAAATGTTTGATAAGACAGTAACTCTAGCATTTTGCAAATTGCTAAGTCAACTGTTCCAATAATATTTATTAGAAAAGACCTTTCTTTCTCACTGATCTTAAATACTCCTTATCATATATCAATATTTATATATAATATAATATAATGTAATAATTTTATATCAGATAAAATGGTATTTTGAAAAATTCAAGAGCGTATGCTAAATAAATCCAAAATGCCACTTTGGCATTTCTAAGGAGGATAATGTGGTTTATCTCCTCTAAGTAATTAATTGTTGTGTCACAAATAGATTTTCTAATATAATTTTCCTCATGTTCCTAAAAATGAACATTTTTGATCATTTCAGATTATTTAAAATAATATGTTACAGTAAATCAGCTAGTGTCCTCCTTAAGATTTCATATGTATCTCATAAGCAAAATTATCATGCAGTTTCTTCATTTCTACATTTTAGTAAAGCAGTCACACCATTCTAATAAAATAAATTTGAGATTTTTTTTGGTTTTTCTACCCTCAGTACATGTAGCATAGAAACTAAAATATTGACATTTTAAACTTATTTTTATTCAACCACCTTTTTAATATTCTCATTAACCTGCTGCATTTCCTTTCAGAAATCTAAAATATTAGAGGTACAAAATCGTATTTTCACCTTTTATTTTAAATTCATTATGCCTTACAGCAATAAACAAACAGAGTGTAAGAAGGTTAAGTTAACAGGAGAGTAGTTCTCACTTGGTTTATGATTTCAACAGGAATGCCTCTATTACCTTATTATTAACATAATATTAAGTATTTAAATAATATATTATTTACATGTTAACTAGTACCACAGTCATGTGTGAGATGATTTTAGTTGATTAAAGGTTATCTTGTTTTATCTGTATTTCACCACATTATATTTAATGCAAGTGGTACACCAACATCTAGTGAGTGATGTCTTGGCTTCTCCAGGGTACAGTTAAGAGCAGCTTCTCGGGAACTACAACACTCAAGTTGAAGTTCCCACTCCACCACTTGCCAACTTGTATCACCGTAGCCAGTCTGCTGAACTTCTTTTTGTCTCAGTTTGCATACCTGCAAAATGGGATAAAAATAAACTACTTACCTCACAGGATTGTTGTGAGGATTAAAATTCTCAATATACATAAAGCACTTAAAACCACACCTGTCACATAGAAAGTGCTAAACATGTTTGTTATTATTATGAGATGCCATGAAATGATTGATAATATCTTCTAATATTAAATCCTTTAAACTTGATCACTAGGTATGTATTTGTCTAAATATGCATATATACAAAGCACACACACATTCTTATACATACTGGGAAATTCTATAAACTCATAGGTATTTTAGTATCCAGAATCCTTATATTAGAACTATGGTTAGACAAATATGTTCTTGGTGTGCTGTGGCAAGCTTTGGCATATTTACACTACTTTCATGTGTCTTTATTTATATGCTCTGGTCCAGATGTGTAGAACAAAATTTGTGTGTGTTTTCTGTTACTACCATAAGAGATCACCACAAACTTGCTGGCTTAAACAACAAAAATACAATTACAGTTTTGTAATTCAGAATTGTGAGATATGTTGCACTAAAATCAAGATGTCAGCAGGACTGATTTTTTTTTTGGAGAATCAAGGGAAGAATGAGTTTCTTTCATTCTTCCAGCTTCTAGAGGCCACGCATTCCTTGGTTTATGGTCCCTTTCCTGAGTCTCTAAAGAACTTCTATCATTGTATTTCCTTCTCTGACTACAGTTAAGAAAGTTTCTCTATTTTAAGGACTCAATTAGATTAGACTCATCCAAGATAATTCAGATGGTCTCTCCATCTCAAGGTCTTCAACTTTATTCATATCTGCAAAGTCTCTTTTGCGATGTGAGGTATCAGATTTTCAGGATTAGAATTTAGACATCTTAGATTAGTTCTCCTTATTTATTGGATTTTATGTGGGAAATTAAGTTAGCTACATAAATTCTTCCTTCCTCCTTCCTCCTTCCTTCCTTCCTTCCTTCCTTCCACTTTCTATTCCTTCCTTCCTTCCTTCCTTCCTTCTTTCCTTCCTTCCTTCTTCTTTTCCTTTTTACTTAAGATCTCTTGATACCCTGGAACTCATTTACTAATGGTTAGCTGGTTCTCCTATTCACACCAGCTAAAAATGTTCTAAAGATTTTGTAATCACCTTGTGTGGTTGTTGGCAGTTATTAAATATGGACTCTCAGATGATTTTACTATGACTTATCTGTTTCACAGATATTTTAGAGGGTTCTTGTCAGTTATTTCCTTGCTACAGATATTAAATCAGAAAAATCATCCAAGTATGTTTTCTCATATTTTCCTTCTCCTCTGCAGTTAAATCGTTTTATATTCAAATCACCTTCCCTCACTCAGGAACAGCTAAAATACCTCAATCTTTCCTCTTTGCACTCATTCATTGCTTGGGGTGCCATTACAAAATACCACTGGCTGTTTGGTTTACACAACAGCAATTTATTTCTTATTTCTCACAGTTCTTGATGCTAGGAAGTCCAACATCAAGGTTCTGTCTGGCAAGATGCTAAGGCCTCTTTTCTTTCTTTCTTTTCTTGGCCTTGTCATCTAGTTGTCTGCTCACATGACCTCTTCTCTATGTACAAATGGAGAGAAAAATCTCTGGTGTCTCTTCCTCTTCTTAAAAAGATATCACTTCTAACAGATCAGAGCTCTATTCTATAATATTGCTCCACCTTTAAAATGAGTTTTGATGTCATCATCAAGACAGCATGGTACTGGCACAAAAACAGACACATAGATCAATGGAACAGAATAGAGAGCCCAGAAATAGACCCTCAACTCTATGGTCAACCAGTCTTTGACAAAGCAGGAAAGAATACCCAATGGAAAAAAGACAGCCTCTTCAACAAATGGTGTTGGGAAAATTGGACAGCCGCATGCAGAAAAATGAAATTGGACCGTTTCCTTACACCACACACGAAAATAGACTCAAAATGGATGAAGGACCTCAACATGAGAAAGGAATCCATCAAAATCCTTGAGGAGAACACAGGCAGCAACCTCTTCGACCTCAGCCGCAGCAACTTCTTCCTAGGAACAACGCCAAAGGCAAGGGAAGCAAGGGAAAAAATGAACTATTGGGACTTCATCAAGATCAAAAGCTTTTGCACAGCAAAGGAAACAGTCAACAAAACCAAAAGACAACTGACAGAATGGGAGAAGATATTTGCTAATGACATATCAGATAAAGGGCTAGTATCCAAAATCTACAAAGAGTTTAGCAAACTCAACACCCAAAGAACAAATAATCCAATCAAGAAATGGGCAGAGGACATGAACAGACATTTCTGCAAAGAAGACATCCAGATGGCCAACAGACACATGAAAAGGTGCTCCACATCACTGGGCATCAGGGAAACACAAATCAAAATCACAATGAGATACCACCTCACACCAGTCAGAATGGCTAAAATGAACAAGTCAGGAAATGACAGATGCTGGCGAGGATGTGGAGAAAGGGGAACCCTCCTACACTGTTGGTGGGAATGCAAGCTGGTGCAACCACTCTGGAAAACAGCATGGAGGTTCCTCAAAAAATTGAAAATAGAGCTACCTTATGACCCAGCAATTGCACTACTGGGTATTTACCCTAAAGATACAAACGTAGTGATCCAAAGGGGCATGTGTACCCGAATGTTTATAGCAGCAATGACCATAATAGCCAAGTTATGGAAAGAACCTAGATGTCTATCAACAGATGAATGGATAAAGAAGAAGTGGTATATATATACAATGGAATACTATGCAGCCATCAAAAGAAATGAAATCTTACCATTTGCGACGACATGGATGGAACTAGAGCGTATTATGCTTAGCGAAATAAGTCAACTGGAGAAAGACAACTATCACATGATCTCCCTGATATGAGGAAGTGGAGATGCAACGGGGGTGGGAGTTAAGGTGGTAGGAAAAGTAAAAATGAAACAAGATGGGATCAGGAGGGAGACAAACCAAAAGAGACTCTTAATGTCATAAAACAAACTGAGGGGGGTGGGGGGGAGAGGGGTTGGGAGAGGGTGGTGGGGTTACATTATATGTTTAAATAAAGCTTAAATAATAAAAAATAAATCAAAAAAATGAGTTTTGAAACTCTGAGTTTCTCAGAATATGCAATTTAGACAGTATTAAGATCCTTCTCCTAAAATCAGTTTTTGATCATGTCTCTTGTTTTATTTCTTAAATACAACTCAATTTTATTCTTTTATGGTCACCATTCCTTATATCATTCATTTATTTGAGATTTCTTTTTTGTTCCTTTTCTATTATCTGAATTAAATTGTTTAACTCATTCATGTTTACCTTTATTCTTTTATGATATAAATACCTTAAGGCTGCAAATTTTCCATTGTGAATGACTTTAACTACATCTACTATGTATCAGTAAATAGATTTTTAAAATAGATTTTTAATTCATTCTAACTATTGCCTAATTTATTTTTAGACATCAGGTACTTTTGGTATTTCTTTTAGATTATTTTAATTTTTCTCGGAAGTGTATGTCATAGTTTGTTTAACTGGGTCTGAAAATTATTAGATTTATTTTTTATCCCAGTAAGAAGAAATGTACAATCCTAGCAAAGACAGAATCCTGGAGGAATAGCGTAATTGGAGGAGCTCATGATCAAAGTCAGATATGGTGACTTTGAGCTATCAGAATCATAGAAAGGTGAAAATGTCAGGTAGGAAGATGAAACTCAAAGGGAAATTCAGACCAGAAATATAAGTTTGAGAATTGTTGACATAGGGATTGGTTTGAATATAGAAATCAACACAATTCCTAGGGAAAAGAATAACATGAATAACCAGAACATTAGTAGGTCTAGGACCAAAGGCTAAAGAGCTGCTCCAATATCTAGAAGTCAAGAAGTTCCAAGTGATATAGTGGAGGCAACTTAGTTGATAAAATGGAGAAGCTTAGTTGTTAAAGACACAGGAGAAATAACTTGGCAGCTGTGGGGAGACTTTGGGTCAAAAATTTATTTTTGGGATGCCCGGGTGGCTCAGTGGGTTAAAGCCTCTGCCTTTGGCTCAGGTCATGATCCCAGGGTCCCGGGATCAAGCCCCACATCGGGCTCTCTGCTCAGCGGGAAGCCTGCTTTTTACTCTCTCTCTGCCTGCCTCTCTGCCTACTTGTGATCTCTGTCTGTCAAATGAATAAATAAAATCTTTTAAAAAATTATTTTCGTTTTCTTTGTTTTTTAAGGGGGAGAATGCCAAAGTAAGTTTGAAGGCTAACTAAAGAATCACCATCCTCATCTTGAAGAAAGAGAATGCCTGAAGGTACAGAAAAGATGAAGGGAAAACAAAACAAAACAAAAAGTAAAAATGCAAGGTGGATTCAAATGAAAAGACTGACAACATCAAATGTTGAGAAGGTAAAAGAAACAAAATTTTTATTTACTGTGAATGCAATATACACTGGCACGATGATTTTGTAAAAAGCACAAAACAAAATAACAACAAAAAAAACTATCCATTTCTTACAACAATCATACACTTTGTGAGCCAGCAATTCCACTTATAGATATTTATTCAAAAGAAGCAAAAATCCACATCCAAAAGAAGAACGCCAAGAGTGGCTTTACTCATAATGACCCCCCAAAAATAAAATAAATAAATGAAATAAAATAAATAAATAAATTCATCAATAAATAAACAAACTATCACAAAACTTTAGAAATAACCCAATTGTCCGTTAATAGGAGTGTGGAAAAACAAACTGCAGTGTGTTCAGAGAATCTAACACTACTCAGCCATAAAAAGAAAACTACTGATCCATGTAACAACATGGGTGAATCTGAAACAAAATTTCTGTAGTGAAAGCAGCCAGACACAACGTAGTACCTATTGTATGATTCCATTTCATAGGAAGTTTTAAAATAGGCAAAACTAATTTTTGCTGTAAAAAAGTCAGAACAGCAGTTTCTGCTGGGGCTGGAGGTAGGCTATTGATGGGAAAGGGATGAGGAAATTTTCGGGTGATAGTAATGTCTCATATCTTGATAGAGGTTTGGGTTACACAAGTGTATACATTTATTGAAACTCAACGAATATATATTCCATTGTGTGTAAAATTTAGTTCAAGAGAAAAAAACACAAAAGTAAACATTAAGTTCTAGTTAATGATAGGAACGCTGAAGTATTTAGGGGAAATGTAATGATGTCTGCAGTTTACTTGGAAATACATTTAAAAAATTACCAGATGGATTGATGATGGATGGTTAGATGTTTGATAAGCCGAGTATAGTAAAATCCCAATGCTAGAATCTCTGCAGCCACTACATGGAGGTTAGCTTTCTTTGTGTTTGAGAATTTTTATAGCAAGATGTTGGGGAAATAGGAAATAAAGAGAAGGTGTCTGGAGCTATGTGGTTAGATTTCCCTTTGAAGGGAGGAATGCCACTGCAAGAATTTGGAGGGGAAAAGACAGTCAGAGAAGTGTTGCTTCTAGAATAAACCATCCTTGACAGAAAGAGAGGATATAAACATAATTAAGTCATTTTGGTATAATAAAACTCCTCAGAAATCTGAGCTTATAGAATTACAAGAAGTGTCTGGACATCTTTGGGGGCCCAACTGCCCATCAGTGAGTAAGTTTGTTAAGGGCACAGCCAAAGTATTTGTATTTTCTCTATACACTTGGCACACAGTGACCAATCATTGACATTTCAATAAATCAAATATTCCTCTTCCTCATCCTGAATCATGCAAAAGGACAAAAAAATCATCGTCTTCTGACTGCATAAAGCATCACCTCTCCTGTGACTATAAGTTCATTTAAAATCTATTCTTCACTGTTTTACTTTGGAACCTTCTTTTTCACTCTCTCAATTCTTCAGAGTCAAAGGCATCTTTGTTGCATTTTTGCAACCCCCTCTGACAGCTGATGTAAGCTGGCAGGAGACAAAGGTTTTGAAAGTGTGGGTCAAGGGCTGAGTTCACGTACAACAGTTTTTCTCTCCTCTGATGCACACTTGATCACTCTGAACAGTGCTAGGTTAAACAAGCCTAGTCTCTCTTTCGCACCTCATCCAGGATTTGAATTTTCTTTAGAGGGGCATGCCCTCATTCATTTGTTTGCATGTTTATATTTTCTGTGGCAAGCAAGAATAAAAGAAAAATGAAAGGTGAGGGTCATCTCTAATGGAAAATGCTGGAATGGACTGACCTGAAACGTGCCATTATGCACATCAGGGAAACCTAAGCATCTTTTGTGGAAAAGGAAAGCAGCTCTCAGATTTCCCTAAACTCAGCATGCCATGTAGAGACCATACCTGAAATTATAAACGAACGATTTTTTTAGTTGTCTTTGTCTAGCGACAGAAAAATTCAGTAAAATTCTACCACCCACGTTGGGGGCTGGGGGAAGGGGAATAGGGGAAGTAAAAGCAAAATGAGTTTAAAAAGTAGCATGTACATTCAAAATTTAAATTTCTTGCCAGTTCAGCAATGTAAGATGTCATGGGTAACACAGGGAATACTTATTTAAATTTTTCATATACTCTCAGAAAGAATCAAGATTAAAATGAGGAGGTGCACATAATAGAGCAAAAGGAGCAGAATCTCAAGCTTTCTTCCAGGTGAAAGATGAGTCTTTCAGGGCCTTCCTGTGTGAAAAGCAACACAGAAACTGCTATTTGCTTGCTTTAGGAGCAAGCTTGTCAAAGACAGTTCTCTAGACATTTCTACTCTGTTAGATAACTAGCACACACTGCTTAAAAAACAACCCTTATCTTTAATCCTTATCAAAAAACCAACACTTTGCAATAGCAAATACATCTGATCTAAGAAGCTGATCGGACATGAACAGATTTATGAACTCTGTCTTAAGCAACCTGACACAAACAGACATTTTAAAATGTGCTAGAAATTTTCAGTGTACCTCACAAGAGAGAGTTTTGTTTTTATTTTTGGAATGTTTAATGCTGGGTACAAAGTAGGTTAGTGAGCGCTTTAATTATCAAAACGTATGACAAAAAAAAAAAAAACAACCTTGAGAAAATGTCTTCATTTCAAATTGTAACTTTGTCTTCCACCCTCCAGTTGGTACTGGCATTAGACACAGTGACATAGAGACGGAGAAGGGACATAACATAGATAAAGCAAACAGAAATGGAACAAAACACAGGAAGATGACATTTATAATGCCGCTGACAAAGGCAGTCACTTCACTTTAAATAATGTGGCAGGCTGCAAAACTATAGTAATTACTAGAATTTCATTTTCATTAACTAATAAACCAAGGAAAACAATTTAAGTATCTGAATGTCATTTTTCAAATGAAAATAAACTGTAAACATTTGAATAACATCACAGCAGGGATAATATACCTAAGGAAATCTATTGAAATATGCGAGTGGATTCATCCTCTTTTATCACATTAAAACTGCAATTGACTGTAAACCTCCTACCACTCTCCACTGAGACTTTAATTGTAAAGATTCCTGTTACATATCATATTAGAATTTAGTTAAAATTGTAGAACACATTATTTCCAATCAGACAGCCAACCATCACTCACAAAGATTTTTAAAAAGGTGATTAATAATTCATCTCAGATAAGGAAAAGATCTATATTTATACCATCTTCTCAGCCACCATAAACTACCTGACAATTGTTCAGTAATGATGCCCAGTAAATTCTTTAAAATGGTAATTTGTCATTCTGTCACTTCATTTGTGACCTAAAATTCCTCACTTGAGGCATCATCAAATAAATTAATCACTTTCCAGGATCCATTTCTCTGTTCTGCACGTTATTATGCCCGGGCTCTCTTGTGTTTCTCTTCATTTACATATATTTAATGGCTGAGCCGTGGTTCACGATGGCACATAACGCACACATCTCATTACAGGTGAAATATTCTAACTGCCACTATCACTGGGAAAGAAAATAACTCTCCCAATTTAATTTTCCTGATGTAACAAAACCATGATTCTTCACTATGAAATGTTGATGCCATCCATCAGTCACAATCAATAAAATCATCATAGAAGTACGCCTTCTTCAGCATCTTTCCTTCATACTGGTATTATTTGAGGAAGGTAATTAAACTCATAATATGTAATGAATGTAAATGAAGTAAAAATCCTCCTGTTAGCTCTCTCACTATGCTTATTTTACGGCTTTGATTTAAAATGTTTCCCTCACAACTTAAAATGCATAAGGCCCAAATAGGGGGATACACGCTGCTGCTGAGACATTCATCAGCAAATGGGACACATTTTTTAAAAGCATTTTTGATATAAAAGTGCCAAGTATTACTATTTACAGGCTTTTCACTTAAGTGATATATTCTCTTAGAGTTTGCATATTTCCAGGCTTTCTTCAAAGGTAGGGAGTAGTTTCTATCCAGGTACTATCGTGACAAATTCAGTGATTTTCTTTCAGCAACTTGGTCTACTTGTGTCTACCTTTTCGGGGCTATGGGGAACGCCTGTTCTCAAGTAAGAAATTGTCTCGTTGAACTCGGCAATCTTGCCAGTTCCTGCCTGAAGAAGCCTAAGAAAATATAGATCAAAGAAGCAGGATGTTTCACAAACAGCGGTTTGGGAATTAGCACGTCAGAACTATTTCCACCTACTGTAAATATTCATCTCAAATTGCTATTGTATTATTTTTGTAAAGGTCAATGGGGAGTGTTTTAAAGTAAACTAGTGTCACATAAACATTGCCCGTGTCTCTAAGTATGGTACAACTCAATTTAACATTCATTAACTGGTTCTCTTCACATACTTAGGAACATTAGTTTCAGGGGAACCGTGCCTTACAGGAGTCCATTTAGAAAGAGGATTCCCTTCATTATGAATTCATCATCAAAGAATGGCGACTTTCTTTATCTTGGAAGTGGTCCCCGTTTGCTTGTTTAAAATAATGCTTGAGAGAGTGTCTAAAACAAGAAGTGAAATACTAAGTCTACATCTCTGAAACAAAGGAGAAGGTGGGTGAGTATCACTGCTCCACAGATGAATGACCTAACTACAATATTGACAAAATATAGACGCTGTACTACCTTCCTTCCTCATTAATTATCATATGTTATTTTTAATAGGCACTTACTTAAGAAGGAAAAGACTGCGTGTGCAGTTTTGCATATGTTTTTATTAACACTGCAGCAGTCTGTTAACCTAAAGCAAACCCTCTATCACACAACCCCCCCACCCCATTGATTTAGCTGTAAGTAGCAGCTCACCACTTTCTGAAACTCTCTGGAGACGGCCCCTAGGTGCATCTGAATTTTGAGACTCTCCACATCTCACACCGAAGTAAGAAGGCTGATGGGTATTCCAACATGACACTGGACTGGGGCTCCAGTTGATGTTTGGGGATGGGATATAGTTTACTGAATCTTCCAACAGACACCAAAGTGACTTGGGATGGCTAATTGTGATGATGGTGGTGGGGAATGGAAAATGAGCTTTTGTCATAATTAACAAGACAGATTCAAGTCTCAAAGAAAGTAAGATCGGGATGCAGTGATGGATTAAAGGGTTAAGCTAGGGGTGCCTGGGTGGCTCAGTTGGTTTAGCATCTGCCTTCAGCCCAGGTCATGACTTCAAGGGCCTGGGATCAAGCCCTACATTGGGCTTCCTGCTCAACAGGGGTCTGCTTCTCTCTCTCCCAGTACCCTGCTTGTTCTCTTTCTCTCTCAAATAAGCAAATAAAATCTTTAAAATAAAAATAAATAGAGGGTTAAGATGTAGGGTTATTACAAAATTCTCACAAAAACTGTAGCCAAGTGAAATATGTATATTAAAAAAATTGTATTTTTAAATTATTTATTTTTTAAGTAAATATGTGTATTAAAAAAAGAAATTAAGCGAATAGTTTAAACTATTTAGGACCATAGGAAACGGAGATGGGGGAAAAACATTATTTACGAGCCATTAATGAGTTTTAGCAAATTTGATGGTCTAATATTCAATGAACGAAAGTATATTTTAAAGACAGATGAGGGTAACCAGTAAAGAAGACAGGTATAAAGGTAATGTTCATGTCATGAGCAAAGAGGAAAAAAGAAAGATCCTTGCAAATACAAATGCATATATTAATTATGTTAAATGTACCAAGGAAACTAGTGATTGCCCACATTGTGGAAGAGTGCACTTAACAAGACCAAACATGTAATGGGGGTGGGAGGAATTTCCCTATTACTTAAACAATAATCTCTTCACTCCCCCAGTCATATTTATAATACTACTTACAAAAACTACCCAAAATGAGATCCCTGGATATTCCATTCATAGACACCTGGTTATTAACATATGTACCCTAAATATAGTACCAGAAAACACTGTTGTTACCATTAGTTGCCTCAAATATTGTTTTCTAAGACTAGAAAATTTGAATGCATTGTTAAATTCAAAGCTATGGTTGCTAAAATTAATGCTGCATGGGATTTTGCAATTAAATTGAAGTTTCCATGGGGCAACCAATAAAACTATGTGAGCTTAGTTCACATATCCCTTTATGCCCAAAAGCCAATGTTTTTATAGGCTACCTAAATAACCAGTTTTGCCTGAGATGACATATTACTAAAAATTTGAATTACCCCAAAACATAAAGTAAACAATGTACTGAGTTGAATACACTAGTTAACTAGGTAACTTTGCAAAAGTTACATTTCCTCTTCAGAGTCTCTGTCTACTGATCTGTAGAAGGGGAATTTAAAAACAAACGTATGATCGACAAGATGGCCACCCAAAACCATAAGCCAAAAAAATGAGTGATAAAGTTTTAAATATTGTGCTAATTGCATTTCTTTTTCTTTTGTGTGGTTTTAGTTTGCTAAAGATGCCTTAACAAAATATCACAGACTATGTCGCTCAAAAACTAGAAATATATTCCTGACAGTTCTGGAGCCTTGTAGTCCAAGATCAAGGTGCCAACAGACTTTGTTTTTCTTAAGGTCTCTCTCCTTTAACTTGCAGATGGCGACTTTTTTGCTGCGTCCTCACATGGTCTTTCCTCTATGTGCATGCCTGGTGTCTCTTCTTCTTTTTAGAAGGACATCAGTCATTGGATTAGGGCTCGGCACATAGGACCTTATTTAATCTCAATGGCATAATTAAAAGCCTATCTTATATAGTTATGGTGGGGGTTAGAACTTGAAAATGAATTCTGAAGGCACACAAGTCAGTCCATATAAAGGCATATTGATAATAAAATAAATTCATACACATACCATCAAATATTTTAAGGAAGATTTCTTAGGATAACTGTGGTGGACACCAGGATTGCTCACTCATAGCCACTTCTCTCTCTGCTCAGGCATTTGGGAAGATTGCCTATCTTATCTATTTGTTTTTTGGGATTTTTTTGTTGTTGTTTTTTTTTAAGATTTTATTTATTTATTTGACAGACAGAGGTCACAAGTAGGCAGAAGCAGGCAGAGAGAGGGGAGGAAGCATGCTCCCTGCCGAGCAGAGAGCCCGTTGTGGGACTCCATCCTAGGACCCTGAGATCATGACCTGAGGCGAAGGCAGAGGCTTTAACCCACTGAGACACCCAGGCACCCCCTTATCTATTTGTGTCTAGATTTGGCCATTGGGTTGGAGAGATAGGTGATCAATTTAACTGTTGGTGTGAGACTCTCCACCACTCCACTCTCTTGCATAATCATGATCTTGACTTGAGATGAAATTGTCCCAAGATTGAGGTTGCTTGGATAGCTGTATCTCCACGTGGAGGAAAACCCCTGTATATTTACTTAGAACCACAGCAAATTTTGCATGCATAACAAATAATCCCTCCATTTTGTTAAAACCTGCATCAGGCACAGCCTAAAGGGACTCCTAATGAGTCACAACTGTGCATAATCTCTTGAGTGCAGTCAGAACTGATGTTTTGCTTCCCACCAATAGAAAACGGCAAAGGTGAGGGGATACTATACCCATAACTATAGTATCTTGTAAATGACTCTACTTCACAGCCTGCAGGGTAGGGGACTCTTTCTGGCCTTGAAGATGAAAGTTGCTTTGGTATGGACATCCCAAAGAAAGGACAATGTGGCAAGAAACTGTGTGATCCCCTAGGTCCTTAACACAGGCCCTCACCAATCCCTAGCAAAACAGCCTAAGCCCACAGCCTTACAATCTTAGGAACTGAATTCTGCTGACAACCACGGACTTGGAAGAGGAACCCAACCTCTAGAAAGGAATGTGACCTGGTCAACCTCTTGTTTGCAGTCTTGTGAGATCCTAAGCAAAAAATTCCAATAAACTGTGCTCATACTTTTGACTTATTAAATGTGAGATAATAAATGTATGTTGTTGTTTTGAGCTATTGAATGGTAGAAAATTGTAGGCAGCAGTAGAAAACTGACACAGCCACTGAGACTTTGGGGTTTTTAGTCATCATGGCATAAATCTAGCCTATCCTAACTGGCACAGTGGCCACTGGGAAGGTGGAGACAGTAAGGACTCATGGCCTGATTAATTAGATGTATATAATTAATTGATCAATCATAACCCAACATGAGTCCAGAAGAATGGACTGACAACACTCAGGAGGGAGATATGCTACTGTATTAATCTTACATTTTTATCCTTTGGGTGACATAAAGAAAGCATATTTCATGAATTTCAAGATGTCACAAAGTTTAGAGGGTTATCAGAAATACTGATTTCTGGATTTCAGAAATAGGATCTTGGAATACCTATAAAGGATACATCTAACAAGTATTAATTCACATGAAATTAAAAGTAGGGTCTTTGTTACCAAGCCCAGCTCTGACCTTTGACAATTATAGCTACTTGACATGCATACCATGATTTCAACTGTTGCTTCTCCCACGTAATATAAGGAGAGCATAAGGCTAAGCCAGCATCTCTCATTCTGAAAATATTTGGCCACATTTAGCCTGGTGTCATCTTCCTCCCCTTCTTCCTCAACATCATCCTCAGAAAACATGTATTGAGAACTGTACTGGCTTCTGTAGAGAATAAATAACAGACACAATTCTTACATGTGGAAAATATCACATCTAAGATAATCATGTGCACTTATTAAAAAGAAAAGGTAGAGGTAAAATAGTTAGACATACAATCCAGAAACATAACAAGGGAACAAAACGTCTAGTGCTTAGAAAAGGTTTGGCTAATGAATCACAGAATGGAATCTAAAGTCTGGCAAATTCAAAAGAGAATTCTCTGATAAACGTCTTTGTTTGTTTACCTGGCAAGGGGGAAAAGGGGAGTTGAGCACTAAATAAAACACCTGAGACAGTTCTAGTTCCTTCAAAATGGCAGCATCCCAATACAAACAATAAAGTAAAATAATCTCTCTATAGTTTGTAGAACTGTAGAACATCAATCAATATATTAAGTAAATAATATCTTCCCTATACATCTTGCCATTGGAGTTCATGAGGGAGCTTTTATCTCTTTGTATATATGTTTAATAATGGAGCATATTTTCTACTATTCAACAGAATATAAACACAGACCTGATTGAAAGCATGGTACGGTCTCATCTAGTCTTTGATTCTACCACATAGATAGATATATAGGTGATAGATAGATGATAGATAGATAAATAATAGATAAGTGATAAGTAGATAGATAGATAGATAGATAGCTTTTTTCTGAAGAATTTTCAACACTTTATTCCAAAATGCTAAAATGGCTTCCTTTTCTTCTTTGACATTTGACTGCAATAGATACACTGAGTTTTGTACATTGAGTTTTATACCAAGGATTCTGTTATCATTAGAGAAACAGGCCAAAGGAAGAACTTGTCCACCGTGAATAATGCTGCTGCAGTTCAGATGGCTGGTGGGTGTGTGGACTTCAGCATTTTCAATGGAGCTGTGTCCAGTAAATATATGAGCCTTGTACCACCTCTGTGTATCTCACAAAGTAAGATGAAATGAAACTGACAAGTGCAACTAACTCACTCCAAAGTTTCTCCCCTTTAGTAGTCTCAGTTCTGGGGAAGGAAGCCTAACCCTTGAAATGTATTTTCCCTGTTTTTCCTATTACACAATATAGTGAGATTGTTTTCCTTTTCCCTCTTCTTCTTCTTTTATTATTAACATTACCATTTGTTGTTTTGGCTTTGTGTGATACTTAGCTTCAATGACAACAATTAGTAGTAGTTGTGCTTTTACTCCTCAATGCTGGGAATTCAATTTTTTTTTTTTTTTTTAACAGGCACATCCTGTTTTCAGTAATTGGATGTACCACCAAGGAGTAAAACAAAAGATGCAATATCCTTCAAAGGAAGACAAACGGATTTAATATTCCAATTAGGTAATTACAATCCACCAGCCTGAAAAAACTCCAGTCCTTTCCTTTTCAATCACAGATTATTGTGCAACATAGCTCTGTTATATTTAAAGCCTACTTTCTTACACCACACACAAGAATGCTTTTTAAGTTTGGGGCAAAATAATTTCTTCTAATGTTTAGAGTGGCTAGTTCTGACTTCTTTGGAATTTTCTGGCAAGATACAGAGAAGGAACCGATTTTTCTTAGTATTCTTGCTGCCCCCACCTAATCTAGGGATCAAATCGTATGACTCATTTACACAACACAGTATAACATGTTAGATTTCTTTTACTGAAAAGAAGTATGGAATTATAGTTAAGAGAATGGAATCTGGAGTCACAATGCCTTGATTCAAATCCTGATAATGTCATTTGTCAGCTGCATGGCCTCGGGCAATTTCCTGAAACTGAGTGCTTCAGGTTTTCTCCAATATACAATTATAAAAGTTCCTACCTTGTTATATAAAATAATAGTAGTTAATACTTGTGAGCATTTAATATGCACCAAGCACATTTCTAATACTTTACATATATTGAGTCTACACATGTATAAACCACCTGGAACAGTTTTTGGTATAATCTGAGCACTCAATTATAATGGCTATTATTGACATTAGGTACAGTCGTAGGATTAGAAAGACATGGGGTAGAGTTCTCATCTACTTTTTCTAACTCCATGTATTGTTATAGATTTTAAATCCAGCCCCACACCAGAAGGACATTCCAAAAGTCCTGTTCAGTTCTAGCAGGAAGTTAAGAGATTGTGTCATGAGGATCTATGAAAGATGATAAAAATTTCACACTTACATTCACATATTTAAAAACTGTCTGAAAATACAACATGTCCCAGTTCTAAATAAGTTTCACCTAGATAAGGACAGAATGACAATATGGAAGAAACAGGGGTTGAGATGCCAGTCCCCTCAACTAACAGAGACTCATTGGAACACTGGACACGTGTTACCAATTTCCATTTTCTCTATTAAAAATACTGCTTTTGGGGTGATGGGAAGAGGGGCTGGTTATAGGAGTAAAACATGAAAAGTAACGGTGTTCCCTCCCCTTGTGTATATTGCAGTTCCTCTGTGTTTGGTGCCCACATGCCGCACGCCTCCCAAGTGGAATCAGAGTGAGAAGTTATTCTCACAGGCATACACCCGTGTGCAGGCTCGTACATCCTCTGATGCCTCATGCATGTTCTCTCTTGTGCACTCATTCTGTAGAGAGAAAATGTAACGCAATAAAGTTATAATTCCAAACACCAGCCCCAACTGGAAATTGCCGAAGGATAGCAGTAAGTACCAGTAGCCATCTATTTTAAAGACAATGTCAACATCTTGTTGTTCTTGGATATTTTAAAGTGTCAAGGAAACACATGCTCAATGGTAAAAATTAAATCAAGCAGTGGAGTGTGATATAAAGCAAAAGGGCTAAGTCCCCATTCTACTTCTCTAAAGAAATCATTGTTCATAGATTGGTTTATGTTCTTGCAGTTTCCTGTGATTCGTTTTTTAATCTTGACAACATATTATGACTATCTTTTCATGACCGTATTGATAGATTTATTTTAATAAGTACTAGAGTGCTCCTTACATATTGGGAAATAAGACAAAATCTGGAGCATACCTTAGATAAGGTGATCAAGAAGGGGTGCTTGGGTGGCTCAGTGGGTTAGGTTAAGCATCCGCCTTTGGCTTAGGTCATGATAACAGGGTCCTGTGATCAAGCATCTGGGCATCTGGCTCCTTGCTCAGCAGGGAGCCTGCTTCTCCCTCTGCCTGCTGCTCCCCTTGCTTGTACTCTCTCTTTCTGTCAAATACATAAATAAAATCTTTAAAAGACAAAAAAGAAAGAGAAAAAAAAAGAAAAGAAAATAGTAGACACTATTTGAAGAGAGACTTGGATAAATATGCCTGTGTGCCATACTAGGGAATGGAGTTATCATTAGGATATATAGGCTGGTACCATGTCTACTATTTCAAGAAACTGAATGGACTTTCATCATGTAAATGCTGTGCATTTCTTTGAGTTTTTCATTATAAAGACTTCTAAAAGTGCAACAGATGCACATTTAAAATGTTAATAAATATTTCCAAATTGCTTTCCAATTTTCATTTACCATGCCCTGACACCAAGACTGCCTGAGTGTTTCTATCCTCCCCAACACTTGCCAGCCCTGCAGATTGTCACATTTTTTAATGTTCCCTAATCTTCCTGGTGAGAAATGGTATTTCTACTTCCATCTCACTGAGTATGAGTGGGTTTGAAACCTTATATATTTTTTTTTGCATTTTTTAACATTATTTTTTCTCCTATTTATATATATATGTCTTTTCCTAAGGGATATAGAAGAGCTCTTTGTATATTAAATTACCCTTTTCTATGATCAAAGTTGAAAACAAATTTACCCAGTTTAATGTTGGTCTTTCATTTCAACTTTGCTTATTTTGCTTTTTATTAATTTTTTCAAGTTTTATATAGTTAAAAATTCTTTCCTTTATCTATTTATCATTAAGTACCTACATTGTGTCAGTCTTCCTTCCAGGAGCCAGAGATATAAAAGGATTAGAAATGTGTACAATCTAGTGAAAGGAGATAGATAAAAATTGCATAAATATGAGATGATTCCTATGTTGTACAAAAGAGAGACAGGAGATAGAATCAGTGTTGGGAGATATAGGGCTGGTCATTTGCATGAAGGAGTAGAGGAAGGCCTCTCTCAGAGAGTGGCATGTAATTACGAGAAAGAAGTGAGGGAAGGGTCTCCAGTCAGAGAAACAGCAGGTGAGGCAGGATCCTGCTGAGTGTGTATGAAGAATGGCAGAATGGCAGAGGCCAAAGACCCTGTGGATGGCCAAAGAGAGAGAGAGAAACAAATGAGGTCAGAGAGGAGGCAGGTATCAAACCAGGTAGAACCTTGTGAGCAATGATGGGAAGAGCCACTGGGAGATTTTGAACACTGCATCTGACTTAATTGTAAAGGATCATTCATTCTACCTGCACTACAGAGAATAGATTATAGAGGATGAAAACAAAGGCTAAAAGAGAAAGAGCATTTATGAGGATATAGCAAGAGATCAAGTAAGAGATCGAGCTTCAGGGCATTTTAACATGCTTCTGACTTACTTTCTTGAAGAGTATAAAGACAAAATATACATATATTTTCTTCTTAAAATTAGGTTGAAATTTTTACATATAATTAGATCTTTTATCAAATGTGATTTATTTTGTTTTACTTTTATTTATTTTTGTATTGAGATACAACTGACATATATATAACATTGTGTGAATTTAAATAGCACAACTGTTGATTAGATACATTTATATATTGCAATATGATTACCATCCTAGCGTTAGCTAACACTTCTATCAAGCCACAAAATTACCATTTCCTTTTTGTGGTAAAAACATTTACACTCAGTCTCTTCGCAACTTTGAGGTATTTAATACAATATTGTATGTATTATATGTATCTAATGCTATGCATTAGATCTTGAGAACTTATTCTTCTAATTGTAAGTTTATACCCTGGAACATCTCCCCAATTACCCCACCCTACCCCTTATCCCTCTACTCCTTGGTAACCACCATTCTACTATAAGTTTCTATGAATCTGGCTTTTTTGATTCTACATGTAAGTGATATCATATAAAATTTGTCTTTCTCTGTCTAGTTCATTTCACTTAGCATAAGATCCCCAAAGTCCATCCACGTTATCACAAAGAGCAAGTTTCTTTTTTGCTCATGGCTAAATAATATTTCATATATATATATACATATATGTATACACATACACACAATATACACTATATATATAACACATACCTACATAACAATATACACAATATAAATAACATATATATAACATATTTGTTTTATCCATTCATCCATTGACAGACACATGGATTTTTTCCATATCATATTTATAGTAAATAATACTGCACTAAACATGGGAGTGCAAATACCTCTTCTTCAGCCATCTTTTTGATATCCTGTTTTCATTTCTTCTGGGTTTATGCCCAGAAGTGAGATCTCTGAATTATATCGTTGTTCTACTTTTCTGCTTTTTAAGGAACATCCAGAATTTTTCATAGTAGCTGAACAAATTTACGTTCCCACCAATCTTTAGAGCATGACTTCCATTTATTCCACATCCTTACCAACACTTATCTCTTGTCTCCTTGATAATAGCCATTCTGACAGGTGTGAGGTAGTATCTGATCATGGTTTTGATTTGCATTTCCCTGATGATTAGTGATGTTGGACATCTTTTCATGTACCTATTGGCCATTTGGATGTCTTCTTCAGAAAAATGTCCTTTCATTCCTCTGCCATTTTTGACTGGATTATTTGGGGGGGGTTGGGGTTGGTTATTGAGTTGCATGAATTCTTTATATATTTTTGAATATTAACTCCTTATCCAGTATGATTTGTAAATATTTTCTTCCACCCTGTAGGAATGGTTAATTTTGTTAGAATGTCCATACTACACAAAGCAATCTATAGAGTCAATGCAATCCTTATCAAAATTCCAGTGGCATTTTTTACAGAAATAGAAAATGTAATCTTAAAATTTGTATGGAAACACAAAAGACTCCAAATAGCCACAGCCATCCTGAGAAAGACAAACAAAGCCAGAAGAATCACATTTCCTGGTTTAAAACTGTACTACCAAGCGATACAATTAAAAACGGTATGGTACTGGAATAAACATGGGCAAATGAGACAAAAATAGCCCAGAAATAAACCTCCGCATATAGAATCAACTGATAACTGATAAGTGAGACAAGAACACTCAATGGGGAAAGGTTAGTGTCTTCAATAAATGGTGCCGGGAAAACTGGATAACCACATGCTGAAAAATGAAATTGGACCCCTCTCTTGCACTACTCACAAAAACTAACTCAAAATGAATTAAAGACTTAAATATAAAACCTGATACCACAAAACTCCTATAAGAAAACACAGGGATGGACTTCTTTGACATTGGTCTTGGCAATGATTTTTTTTATTTTTATTTTTTTGGATATAACACCAAAAAACAAGAAATGAAAGCAAAAATCAGTAAGTGGAACTACCTCAAACTAAAAATCTTCTGCACAGCAAAAGAAATAACCAATAAAATGTGTAATTTATTTTAAAATAAAGACTAAAATAAGTTTTCTGCTTTTTTCCCTGACACTTCCCTGCCTATGTTTTTTCAAGGACTGTTTGGGTTGAATGTTTAATATTTACAGATTTTATCCGCGAAGAATTTATTTTGTAACTAACAGAGATCTAGCTTTAAGGTTTTTTTTTTTCCCCCTCCCTAAATGATCTCATTCTAACAACCTTTTATTAAAAATTTATCTGTGCTCCACTGATAAGAGATGCTCCATTCTCTTATGTGCTTGAATATATTTCTGGACCATGAATTTGTTGATCTGTCTCTTGATCTTTGTACCAGTACAATGCAATTCTAATTATTGCTGCTTTTAAAGATATTTTACATGTTTTAAGATTCAGTAAAGAGAGTAAAATCATTCTATGACAAAACTAGCTACAAGTCTTCTATTAAGCTATTTATGATAATTAACTTTCTCTACCATCGTTAAAAACTAGAAAGGCAGAAAATAAGAAGAACCAAAGAAAATTATGTTTTCAAAACATTATTTGTCCTCCGGAGTACTTTCATGACCATTACCACATTCCCCCAAGCAGATCTTTCCTCCATATTCTGTATTTATTCATCTTCTGTTTACGAGCTTCTGTGATTTTCTATGAAAGTTCTTACTTCATTGTGGTTTATGTTAGGTCTAACTGTGCATCCGAATATGCAGACTGACATATTCTTCAAGATAGGAACACTACATACAAGAATCAAACAGTTCAGGTATTGTGTCATTTGAAACAAAGAAGATTTTAATTTTGTTAAAGTTCAATTTATTTTTTTCTTTTGCTATTCATATTTTGTTGTCATAAACAGGAATCATTTGCCAAATCCGAAGTCATGCAGAGTTACCTCACATTTCTTCTAAGATTTTCATAGATTTGGCAATCTATGAAAACCAAAATTTTTGAAAAAATTTTAGTGACTTTTTGTTTACGGTATGATAAGGGTACAATATTATTCTTTTGCAAGTAAATATCCATTTCCCATTCCATTTGTTGAAAACACAATTGTTTTCCCATTGAACAGTCTTGGTCTCCTTGTTAAAATTCAGTTGACAAGAAATTGAATTTATTTCTGGACTCTCGAGTCTGTTCCATTGATCTACCTGTCTATTCTTATGGCAGTATCACAATGTCTTGTTTACTGTATTGCTTTATAGTTATTTTTGAAATTAGGAAGTATGGGTCCCCCGTATTTGCGCTTCTTTAATGAAAGTTGTTTTCCCTATTCTGAATTCCTTGCAACACATGAATTTTAGGATCAGCTTGCCAATTTCTCAAATGAAGCCAACTGAGATTCTATGAGAATTGCATTAAATCTGTAGCTCAGTTTGGAGTATATTGCCACTTTGATAATATTAAATCATTGAATCCATGAATATGGGAAGTTTTTCCATTCATTTAAATCTTTTTTTTCTTTCTATAATACATTTCAGTTTTCAGAGTACAATATTTGCATCTCTTTTGTTAAATGTATCTTTACATATTCTTTTTGAAACTATTATAAATTGAAATGTTTTCTAAATTTCATTTTTAAGTTATTAATTGCAAGTGTGTATAGAAATACAATTGATTTTAGATATATTCTTGTATCCCGCAAATATACTGAATTCATTTAAAAAAGCTAATAGACTCTAAGTGATTCTTTAGGATTATAAACAAAATCATGTCATCTGTAAATAGCTATAGCTAGTTTCTTATTTTCAAACTGAATGCTCTCTGTTTCTTTTCTTTAGCTAATTACCCTGGCTAGAACCTATAGTACAATGTTGAATAGAAGTGAAGAGAATGAACATCTTACTCTTTTTATTGATCTTAGGAGGAAAGCAGCCATTCTTTCACTGTTTCATATGATGTTAGCTGTGAGTTTCTTTTGTTTTGTTTTGTTTTTACTTAGTACCTTTTATCAGGTTAAGGAAGCTCCCTTCTCTTCCTAGTTTGCTGAATGTTTTTATCATGAAAGAGTGTTGAATTTTGTCAGATGCTTTCTCTGAATTTGTTGTTTGTTTTTTGCATGCTTGTCTAGTAAGATGAACATATGTCTTTTTGTTTTTTATTCTGTTGATATGGTATATTATTTCATTAATTGATTTTCAGATGTGAAGCCAAGTTTGCATTCCTGAGATAAATTCCACTTGGTCATGGTGTATAATTCTTTTTATACATTGCTGATTTGGTTTGCTAGTATTTTGTTGAGGATTTTGGCATCCATATTCATAACAAATATTGGTCTGTAGTTTTCTATCTTTGTAACATATTTGTCTTGTTTTGATATTAGGATTATCCTGGTCTCATAGAAAGAGATGAGAAGTGTTCTCTTCTCTTCTGATTTTTGGAAGAGCTTGTGAAAAACTGGAATTAATTTTTCCTTAAGTGCTTAGTAGAATTCACCTGTGAATTTTTCCAGGGTTTTAAGGTGAAAGATTAGATCAATACTGATTTGGGGGGTGGAGGTCATTTACAACTATAAATTTACTTCTAATACTACTTAAGCTGCATCCCATACTTTTTGGTATATTGTATCTTCATTTTCAGTTGTTCTTTGATCCATTGGATATTTAGGAAGAAGTTTAATTTCTACATACATGTGAGTTTTAAAATTTTTGTGTTAGTTATTTCTAATTTCATCTTACTATGGTCAGAGAACATATTTTATATTATTTTTAATTTTTTTCAATTTATTGAGGTTTTGGGGGAGGATAGGGAGGGCACTAGCACATTATCTTGGGGAATGTTCTAGAGGTCTCCCTGTGATACCTTCATGTATCTCTGGGCCCTGGGATGACAATGTATTTGGCAGGATTCTTTTTGATTGTTTCTCCTCCTCCCATCCCCACCACACTCCCCACACTCCAGTAATAAGCTCCACTAAATGCAGGCTCATTGTTCTATTGTCTTCAACAAATGCCCTGGAGCACAAATTTCATCACAGACTAATCCTATCAAATTTGAGGACCTTGAAGTTATAGTTTCCATGGTCAAAGATTGTTCTGATCCCAAGAGAGCTCTTCCAGATATTTCTTTTCCCATTTATCTGCAGTAAACTGTCCTATAGTTTAGCCCATAAATCCTATAAATCTACTAATCTCTTACCAATTGCCTTTTACCAAAATGTCCATTGTTTTTGAGAGTGCCCAGAAGCCCAACTTCTTTAATCTTGCAAATAAAGTCAGTTCTTTCCCAGAGGAATTTGGAGTTCACTGTTCTGTGGGTTGCTTGTCATCCCTAAGCAAAATCTCTGAGCCATGTCTTTGGTGTGAGAGCAGAAACCATGGTGAGCTTCTCTTTAAGTGGCACCCCACTTTAGAAGATGAGCACTCAATGGATAAGAAGGGGGCAGCATCCTTGGGGGTCTTTCGCTTGCCTCTCTTGCTCTTAGCATGGAACGCCACCTAGTGGGCCAGAATAGGGGCAATTGTGGCCTCCAGTATTTTTGCAGCACTGTGCCCAAGATAGAGCTTCTGTTGGATCAGAGGGGACTAGACAGAAGAAAAGAGCCCCCACCTCCCAGCCACACTCACCAGGAACTTAACCTCATTAAAAGGTAGCTGGGAGCAAGATGAGCAATGCTGATGTTCTGCACCATTAGGAAAGAGAACTTCAGTGGTTTGCTGGAGGGAGAAGGAGACCTACGTTCTTGGCTACTGCAGTCTGGAGTAGAGTTTCTGTCTTCTTCTTCATCTTCATCTTTGTCTTCTTCTTCTTCTTCTTCTTCTTCTTCTTCTTCTTCTTCTTCTTCTTCTTTGAAGATTTTATTTACTTATTGGGCATTGAGAGAGAGAAAGTGAGCACAAGTGGGGTTACAGCAGGCAGAGGGAGAAGCAGGCTCCCCATTGAGCAGAGAGTCCCATGTGAGGCTCAATCCTAGGACCCTGGGATCATGACCTGAGCCGAAGGCAGATGCATAAGTAACTGAGCCACCCAGGCACCCCAAGTTTCTGTCTTCTTGAGGTAAGAGGAAGGACAGAGGAAGGGCATGAGTCTTTGCTCAGATACCACAGATTCTCACAGTTCTTACTGAGTTATAGTAGATATTCTTGAATAAATGTTCCTTCATTTGCTGTATGTCCTTAGGACTACTCCTTGAAATTTTAAATGGTTGTTTTTATTTATAATTTTCACCAGTTTTACTAAGTTGCAGAGTTCCTCATACAGGCATGCCAGAAGTGAAACTCCCATGTAATATTTCATGGTATGAATACACCATAATTAGTCATTATCCTCTTGAATGTTACTGGTCTTCTGCTATTATAAATAAAGCTCCTATAACAATTTTTCAGACATTTTTCTGAAGGACATAAACAGTTGTTTGTTCTTAGCATATCCTTAGAAATGACTGGTCATAGGATATATGTATGTTTGGTTTATTAACATTTGTCAATTTCTTGAAATTATTTTTCCAATATACACTCCTACTAGTGATAAATGAAGGTTTTAATTGCTCCATAGCCTGGACAACCTTTGGTATCTTCTGATCCTTTTAATCTTAGCCCTTCTGGTAGGACTATAGTAGTATCTCATTTTGGTTATCATTTGTTTTTCTATGATAACTGATGATGTTTAGTATCTTTTCATACATTGGACAAAGTAATAGGTTATTTTAGATGCCAGCAATAATTGTTAGCCCATTTTTTTTTTTAATTTTAAATTGGCTTGGTCATCTTTCACAGTACAGTAACCATATTATCTTTTCAATTTCTCCTTGTGGTTACATTTGTCCCATGTGATAGGCAGCTACCATTACAATGAGAATCATGGGTTAAAAATAATAATAACAATTCTAATGGCAAAATAAAAATGTTGGAAGACGCTACCTCAAAACAAGGGTGGAGAAAACAGTCCACAAGTGAAGACACCTTTGGATCCCCTCATACCTACTCAATCTTCTGATCGTACACTGTAGAATGCTAACCACAAAACAGACATATTGTGATTATCTGTAAACATCAGAGGATATAGCATCGAGCTGTATTGCCTCCACCAGGACTCTGAGCCGTAAACTTGTAAGTACATTAGAAGCCGACGCTCAGCAGACTTTGCCGAATTGCTGGCAGCATCAACATCTGATCGATATGCATGTTCACCAGCCAAGCTGACTGGTACATCTGTTCTGTGAAGAAACATACATTCTGCCTCTAGTACAATCAGTGTAATTAAAAATTAACATGCATTAATTGTTAGAGCTGATGTAAACAGCTGATGTTCCACTTAGCACTGTCTTCTGTACATATCATTAGGCAAAGCCAAATATTGTTAAGTAAACAGGGAGCGCTTACGAAAAGGAGAGAAATAGAAAACTAATTCCAACTAAATAAACTGACACTGTATTACAAGTCAAATTAAACGATTAACCAGAGCCAGATTAGGCTCTGGATCTTCAGAGGAAAACAATTATAAAAGTCACATTTAATTATTTGAATCTTATTTCGGTAAATGTATTTAGGCTGCGTCGGAAATAGAGTTGGTGCCGGCTTGAAACACCGGGATTTCAGAAGAGAGAAAGAATTCTAGGAAAAGTATGATTCAGGATTGATTTATGGCTTCAGCATTCCACGAGAATGCATCATTCACAGCCACTCCAGTAACCAGCATTCCCTGGGGAGACCCAAATCTGATGTTTAATGTTAAAAAGAGTCTATTTTCTTCTGCGTGCATCTGCATAACTGCCATCACTGTCAGGAGGAGTTACAGGCACAGACTGAGAAGAGAATATACACCTCACGAGTTAAGTCTTGTCTGGCTTCTTTTTTTTTTTTTTTTTT